>APFE031447639.1:0-17228 GCA_000404065.3 Pinus taeda | reverse complement strand
TATAAATAGCTCATTGCAAGAGTGTTTGGTTGTTCGGGTGTAAGCTCTTGCAATTCAATTATGTAATTATTTTTTTCTAATTAATAAAATTATGTGTCTGAGGACACTTCTGCCATTAATTCTTTCCTCTATTGAAATATTAATGGGTGGAGTTTCTGAAAGATATTTATGAATTTTCTATTAGTTATATTAAATCTTAAGGAAGATAGTCTAACGTTTTTTCTAGTAAGGGTTACTTTTTTGGTTCAAGGAATAACAAAGAAGTGTTATTCTTTCTCTTATAAAGGCATGTATTTATCTGCTAGGCTTTCTAAGAACACTCCTTAATTCTATTAATTTATGTTTCATGCTCCTGTGATGGAGATTTTACTTGCTACCTAAAGGAATAATATCTAGCTTCACTATCGTTCTTTTCTAATTTATTCTACTCAGTATTGGTTATTTTATATACTATATTCAAGTGTAATAGAGTTACCTTTAGATCTTCTTTCACTGGTACTTACATGTATAGATATTTAAAGCATAAATATATTTATAACCAGGTACTTAACTAGATATAGAGTAGTTATACTAGTCCTATTATTAGAACATAAGTAGCTCCATTATCAGCTAAACAAAATAATCTTTCGAGATTTCTACTTATCTAAATATCTAAACTGAATATAATTGTTAAACTTGAATTGCCCCCCAACCTTGAGACCTACGCTACAATGCCCTTGTCTCCCCCCAGAGTTGCCCCTTTCCAGATCTTCTTTTCAATAAGTTTCGATCTTGATCCATAGTAGTTATTTGGTCCTTACTAGACTTAACTACAACAGTTCCTACCTATCCTTAGAACGTAGTTCCTTTCTCTTCTCGCATAAGCTTTTCTCTTTGCCTGGTCTTAGATCCCTCCATCCTCTTGATCTTTTGGGATAAAACCTTTCTTAGGAGTAGTTAGGGTTGGGTAACTACCCAACCTAACTATTTATTGAGAATTACATCCATCACCTTTTGACAGATGTCTTCTCATGAAATTATATTAAATCACTTTCTTGCCAAAGTTCTAGCATTGCATTTATTTTAATAATTGGAAACTTAAATTCTATTTATTAAAAAATTAGATAACTTTCCGAGTTTGTTTTAATATGTAGTAGATAAAATAAATATTCACATTTACGGGGCATATCACATTTGCCCCCCTAAGATTGAACATCGTCTTGATGTTCCTCTATGGGAAATAACTTAGGGTAAGCTTCACTCATGGTCTGTTCATCTTCCCAGGTGGCTTCTTCAGGCCCAAAATTCTGCCACGGAATTTTGGCTTGGGTGATAACTCATCTCCTTAGCATTACTTCTCTCTGATCAAGTATACCCACTAGTTCTACCAAGAATTCTCCATCGAGTTCAACCTGAATGTCCTACCAGTTTATTATATGTTTAGAATTGTAAATGTATTTCTTATGTAAAGAAACATGAAAAATGTTGTGTACACATATATGAATGGGTAAGGCGAGCTGCTATGCCACTGGCCCAATTCGAGCTAAAATCTGAAAAGGCCTGCAAAATTGGGGTGCTAGTTTAGCACATTTCATCCATTGCAAGGTAATTTTCTTAGCTCATACCCATATGTACACATGTTCCGTAGATGAAATTCTTAGAAGCTCCTTTTACGATAAGAAAAATTCTTTTGAGGGTCCTAAGAAGCTTTTAGATTATTTTGTACACTTTTCACCATATTCTCCATCTCTTTCAGCATATTTGGTCCCAACATTAGTTTTTCCTTTGGGCCGCTCCAACACAAAGGTGTTCTACACTTACATCCATATAATAGTTCAAAGGGACTCATCCATAGAGATGTAGGATACCCATTGTTGTATGCAAATTCTACTAAGTGTAGGAAATCCTCCAACTTAGATGGTTGTTACATCATATAGGCTCGCAACATGTCTTCGACTACTTGATTGACTCTTTCTATCTGTCCATCCATTTGAGGGTGTTATGTGGTACTGAAATGTATTTGAGTGCCCAATCCCTCAAATACGGCCTCCCAAAAGGCTGATTTAAATTTCACATCTTGGTTAGAAATGAGCATCTTCAGTAGTCCGTGCAATATAAAAATATTTTGCATGAAAATATTAGCAATTTGTACCAATTTATAAGTAGATTGAACGAGTATAAAATGGGAAAATTTGCTCAACTTATCTACAACCACTAGGATAGAGTGGTTTAATATTTTCCATCTAGGTAAACCAGTGATGAAATCAATAGATATAGTCTCCCACTTCCATTCAGGAATAGGTAGTTGGTGAAGCAACCCTGCTAGGTGCTAGTGCTCTACTTGTATCTGCTAGCACTCCAAACAACGTCCTAAATATTTTGCTACGCCCTTCTTCATTCCAGGCCAAAATAATTCCTTTCTAAGGAGAAAAATAATTTTCTCATACCCTGGGTGCTCTTCATATGGAATTTTTATGATATTCATCTAAAATTATATCTTTAAGCAATTTTTGGTTAGGTACATATAACCTTTTCCTATAAATCAATAGTTCATTTGGAGTCACCTTGTATCCCATCTACTGTTCATGGTTGTTTAATAATTTTGCTTTCTGCCACAAATGTTTATACACTAAGTCTTGCATAGTTGTTTCACGAATCTACTCATAGATTGTAGTGCGTGACCTACTAAAGGAAATTTCATATAAGCAATTTACCTTTCAACATAGGGCATTTGCAACCCAGTTTTCCTTTCCTTTCAAATGTCTGATTTCAAAATCAAATTCTCTTAGGAAATCATCCCATCGAGCTTGCCTAGCATTTAATGTGGGCTATTTGAAATAACTTGTCAGGATGCGATGATCTGTTAGTAGCAAAAATCTCTTGCCCAATAAGTAGTGTCACCGCATTTTCAAGGCATGAATCATTGCTATTAACTCCAAGTCATATGCAAAGTACTATTACTCATATTGTTTGAGATTTCTTGACTCATAGGCTATAACCCAGCCTTCTTGTGCTAGTATGCCACCTACCCCTTCCCTTCTAGCATCCATACACACCACATACTCTTTGTTAGGATCAACAATTCTCAAAATTTCCGCAGTGGTGAGTAAATGTTTGAGCTGGTCAAAATTCCTTTGGTATTCAGGGGTCCGTTTAAAGGCCATTCCCTTCTTTTGTAGAGAGGTAATAGGGTATGCCACCCTAGAGAAACCTTCCACGAATCACCTATAATATCCTGCTAGACCCATGAATGATCTTATGTCTATCACATCCTTTGGTACCGACCATTCCATGATGGTTTTTATTTTCTCTGGGTCTACCGCAATTCCGTCCTTGGTGATAATATGTCCCAAGTATTGGACTTGTTCCTTGAAGAAGTCACACTTGTTGTATTTGGCATACAACTAGAGTTCTCTTAGAATTTGAAGAACAATGCGGATATGCTCCTTATGTTCTTCAATGCTCCGGAATAAATATGTCATCAATAAAGATTAACATAGACTTGTCTAGGTATTGATGGAATATGTTGTTCATGAGACACTTGAAAGTCGTGGGTGTGTTAGTTAGTCCAAAAGTCAGCACTACAAACTCATAATGCCCATAATGAGTTTTGAATGCAGATTTTGCTATATCCTCCTCCTTTATCTACATCTGATGATAGCCTGATCGATGATCAATCTTGGAGAAGACAATCTCCCCTTTAACTTGGTCAAATAGTTTGTCTATGCGATGTAAGGAATATTTATTTTTAATGGTCAATTTGTTTAACTGAAGGTAGTCCATACACATTTGCAACATTCCATATTTCCTTTTAACGAAAAATATTGGAGCTCCCCAAGTAGACACACTAGGTCAAATATACTTCTTATCTAGCAACTCCTATAGTTTCATTTTGAATTCTCTTAATTTAGGTACACTCATGCAATAAGGGGCTCGGGAGACTAGGGCAGCTCCCGGAATCAACACAATGGTAAAATCTATGTCTCTTTTTGGAGGTAAACCCGAGATTTTTTCAAGGAAGACATCTGGAAAGTCTTGTATCACTGGTATATTCTCTAAAGTAGGAGATTTCGCCTTAGAGTCAGCATAACCTACCTATATGGGGAAAATCTGGCAGCTTTTTCTGATGGTCTTAGTTTTGAAGTTAATAAGGGACCAATCTTTTTCTAACCAGTTCATACCAATAAGGACGTTGTAATATCCTAATGGTAATACATTCAATCTACCATGATGGATTGTTTAGCTAATTCTAGTGGGCAATAACTAACTTTGGCTAAAACTCTTCTTTTGGCTTTTGTGGCTAGTTGTACCAACCATGAGTATTTAAACTTTTCTGCTTTTAATTTGCATTGTTCCATAGTCTTAGGGATAACGTAACACAAAGTAGCCCTGGGTCAATCAAAATAGGCACCACTTGGTCAAGAATTTTAACTTCAAATTCGACCATTGCTGGTTGAAATTATGCTTGATGATCTTCCAAGGCCGCATTAATTTTGGAGAGACTCCTTGCTATGTCTTCCACTGTAGAGGCTTCTTGTAATTGAGAGATCTAGTCAGCTCCCCTACATTGTGGGTAGTTCTTGATATAATTCGGGCCTCCAAATCCCTAACACTGTATAGGGGGCTTGGTAGCTAATTCCACTCCAGTTCTGCTTGGTTGTTCGTTAGTTCCAGCTTCTCCTAGTACTTTAAATTTGTCCTAATTTTTATTAAAATTCATGTTTGTTTATGCATTATACATTCCTTTGCGACCAAAACCCTTATTTCCTTTTTGATTAGGGAAAAATTTATTTCCTTTTTTATAATTCCATTTCCTGCTCATGTCTCCTTTTGGCCTATTTTTCTTATAGCATATTCATGCCTTGTGGATCACCTCATCCATGGCCTTTGGGTTATAAAATTCTTGTTGTTACTTCATGAATAGAGGTAAGTTGCTGATGAATCATTGTAACTTTGCTTTTTCTTCATGTTCGATGTAATGATGTGAACTTTGTTATGAATTCGTCCATGGACATTTTTCCTAGCCGGAGATCATGAAATTCTTTATATTTTTCATCATAGAATCTTTCTGTTATGTATTTTTCTTTAAAATATCTCTGCAATTCTTCCCAGGTGATAAAATGTTCATCCACTCCCCGTATAGTCTTTACTTCCTCCCACCATAGTGTGGCCTTTTCTTGTAGTTGAAAAATAGCCAAGTGAAATTTCTGATTCTGGTCAGAGTAGTATAGCTAGAAGTATTTATTTATATTTACGAGCGATGCTTTAGCCACTTCCTCCTACTCTCCATCGAAGAGAGGTGGTTTTATTTTTTGAAACTCACCATGTAGTTCCACTTTATCCCTCTTCTATATTTTGTGATTGGACACATTATCTGACTACTATTCATGATTTTCTTCTCCACCACCGGTTTCCATGTCTTCTGTCGAGAATTCTTATTCCCCTAATGCATTTCTATTTTCGGGGCTCGGAACTAGTAGCCGAGTATTTTGTTTATCAGATATACTGTTGATAATTTTTTGTTGTTCCTACATTAATATTTTTTTATCTACCCGTAGCATGGCCATTTCATCCTTTAATTCCTGTTCTATTTCCCTAACATCTATGCTAGTGTTCCATGGCTCCTTACCCAGTTGTACCCACACTTCAGGATTTCACTCCTGAAATGACTTGGCTCCTGTTCCTATTGTGGATTTGAGTGGTGGGTTACCTATTCTCCTGATAATGGTTGTTCTTTCTTCCTATGTACATATCACAAAATTTGTTATTTCCTTGATTCCAAAGTTCTTAGTTTAGAAACCTGAGATGCTCTGTAATATGTCAAATATCCATATGAAATAAAATAATACATATTGATAAATTTTTATTTTTTTTACCAAGGTTTTAAACCTTTACTTTGAAAATAGCTACTATTGACAAATATACCAATTGGATTTAATTTTATAGTCTTACCACATGCAGAAATGTATTGGTACATTTCTTATAATTACAAGGGGTCAATGTAGCATATAATTACTCTAGTCATTACATATTGGTTGCCATCAAAAAATCTTTTAATCTATTTCATAAACCCTTACCTTAATTGTTTTGTACACAAATACAAATATCTTTACGTTGTGTACGCTACAACTGGTACTGCCTCCTTTATGGTAGTCTTTAATAGGGTCTCTCCACCTTCCTAGGGAAGTGAGGCTGCTCCTTCACGAGTCTCCGTTATGATCTACAGCTGGCCTCCAACTGCGTTGTTGATCGTGCCCCATTGAGGGCTCTTCTTGCTTCTGGTCATCTGATGGTGGAGGTTGAGTCGAAGGACCTTAAGCCATAGCTAGGTTTGGATTGGGGTTTTTCCATTGGAATTTTTGCTATGGAGAGTTTCGGCTCCAACTTCTGCCAAAGGATTTCATAGAGAGTAATGCTTAGGCCCTTTGCATCTGTTGAATTTCTGAGAGTTTGTTATTTCTAGTGTGGCCTTGCCATATCTTATTGTCTCTGTTCACCATCAGTTTTTGTCAAGGCTATAAAAGCTAGAATCAGTATGCCGGGGAAGCTTCTCGACATGCCGAAGGTATTCAACAACTGCCTGGGTAAGTGATTGCAATTAGTTTATGTTTTTTTTTTTGGTGTTTCCTTCTCATTATGTTTAATAATCCCTGACTTTCGCTTTATTCTTCCCAGTTTCGAAGGCTTTGATCTTGGTGGTTTCTCTTCGATTGTCACTTCTCTAGGTCCATCCATTGACTTAAAACAAGTATGAGATACAATGACCTATCTTTTATTTATTTGGTCTGCGCTATTTTCATGGAGTTGAAATTCTCCTATAGGCTCGACTCAATTTTGTTTAAATTATATAAACCTTCATTTGATGAGATTTTGGGTCTCTTAGTCTATTCGAAGACATTTCTTTAACTGGATGGGGTTAGGCCTTAGGGTTTCGAAAATATTCGTCCATTTATAGTTGTTTTTATGTAATTCTATAACCTAAGGTCTAATGTGCTTATTCGACCACTGCAAGATTTGGGGTTTGTCAACTGGGATTTCAGCTATGCTGACATTTCAGGATATGTGACATGTTGAGAGAACAAATTCTAATATTACTATTACCGTATTATTTTTTTGGTGAAATTGAGGATTCTTCGCGAAAATTTGACTGTGCGTTTTGGTATTTGCAAACGTTGCACTGTGAATATTGTACAAGAATTTTCCTTATGAATTTTGTGGAAATTTTCTACTGTGTTCCACTCTAATATTTCCAAGGGTTATTACATCCTTTCGTGTGCTAAAATATCAATGGGTGGATTTTTTGAAAGATCGTTATTCATTTTCTATTAGTTATATTAAATCTTCGGGAATATAGTCTAATGATTTTTCTAGTAAGGGTTATTTTTTTGGTTTAGGGAATAACAGAGTTGTGTTCTTCTTTATTTTATAATGACGGGTATTTATCTGCTAGTTTCTCTGAGAAAATTCCTTAATTCTATTAATGTATGTTGTAATTTTATTTTCATTTCATGCTCCTCCGATGGAGGTTTTACTTGCTACCTAAAGGAATAATATCTAGCTTCATTGTCATTCTTTTCTAATTTATTGTACTCATTATTGGTTATTTTATACTGTATTCAAGTGTAATAGTGTTACCTTCAGATATCTTTTCTTTTTCGCTAGTTTTTACATGTACAGATATTTAAAGCATAAATATATTTATAGCCATGTGCTTAACAAGATAGAGAGTGCCCCGGATGCGGGTGTCTCGCTAGATGCTTAATGTGATGGGACAGGGGTGGGGCAAGGTCGGACAACACCTGCTTGCCCTGTACCACATGGATAATCGCCTGATGAAGAATAAACATCGGCACTTGGGTATCATTGGGTGCATTTGCTTCACTTCAAGCGGCTTTGATCGACCCAACCTGTCCTCCGATTTCCTTATCGCCTCCACAGGCTCTCGACTGCACTGGGCCTTGGCTCTCTTCAATGCAGTAGTTATGGCGGGTGCAATTCGACGCAGGACAGAGGGTCATAAATATAGGCTCAGCCATGGGATTTCTTTGGAGCCTCTATTGCTTTGTTGGTCTGGTTATGGTCTGTCACTTTGTTGGTCTGGTTATGCTCGGGCAATCTTCAGAAGCTGCCTTCGTCAATTCCCAGGTTTCTTTCGGAGGCCTCTAGCCCTCGTTTGAATGCTCATTTGAGGAGCCCGAGTTCTACCGTGGTGGTTGAACGGTATTGTTTTCATAGTGTTGTTGTTGTCTTCGTTATGCCCCGTCTTCATCATAGAATAAGGAGCCGTAGGGGAACTCCTCGACGCGCGCCCTGTAGCCCATCCTCCAATTCTCCCTCCCTCCCAAGCGAATTCATAGGCGGCCATTACCCTCGCACTCAGAGTGGGAGAGGGAATTTTCATCTTCCCAACCATTACCCTGAGCCCCTTCCTTCAGACTCCACGCCTTCTCCCTCTTTCGGCTATGCGATTTTCACCTTCAATTTCTCTCTGAATCGTCCAAGGATTACAGCTCACATCTCTGTGTTCTTTCATGAGGAAGCCCAGGAGGTGGGAGAGTCTTGCTCTCATCAGGAGGGCCCTGCCTCTGTCTCCGCGCTGAATCCTTTTTCTTTGCAGGTTCCGGAGGTCCCAACTCGCAATGCCTTGGACATGGTGATGGCGTCGGCAACTCCTGATCCTTTTGAAACTGATGCTGCTCGTGCAAAGGATCTGCATGAGTTCGGTTGGTGCAGAATTGTGGAAGAGCCTCAAAATGTGTAGTTCATTCTCTGATGCCTCTGTTTCATGTCATGCATCCCATAATAGCGAGCAAATATTTGTTCATGCTGATAAGTGGGTTCACATCTACAAGATATGGTTCAATTTGCAAGTTTCTTTGGATTTCTGCAAGCTCAGTAAGAAGGTTAATACTTATTCCCTTGCGTGGGATTTGATTACTAGTTCTCAGCTAAGTTCTCTATCATGGGAAGTGTTTCTGATATTCTCTACCGCTCCTTCAGGGCAGTTGTTTTTTACTACGGTCTAGATGTAATTTTACCCCCTTTAATGTTAATAGAGTAATTTTATTTAGAAAAAAAACAAGATACAAAGTGGTTATACTAATTCTAATATTAGAACTTAAATATATCCATTATTAACTAAAAGAAAATAATCTTTGGAGATTTGTACTTATCTCGCTATCTGAACTGAATAGAATTGTTAAACTTGACTTGCCTCCCAACCTTGATACTTGCGCTACAACGCCTCTATCTCCCACTCGAGTTGCCCATTTTTGGGTCTTCTTTTCAAGAAGGTTCAATCTTGATCCATAGTAGTTATCTGGTCCTCACAAGACTTAACTACAACAATTCCTACATGTTCTTACTACACAGTTCTTTTCTCTTCTCTCATAAGTTTTTCTCCTTCTCAGATCTCATATCCCATCATCCTCTTGATCTCTTGGGATAAAACCTTTCTTAGGAGTAGTTAGGGTCGGGGAACTACCCAACCTAACTATTTCTTGAGAATTACAACCATCACCTTTCGACAAATGTCTTCTCATGAAATTATATTAAATCACTTTCTAGCCAAAATTCTAGCACTGCATTTCTTTTAATAATTTAAAATAGAAATTCAATTTATTAAAAACTTAAATCAGTGTTCCAGTTTGTTTTAATATTCAATAAATAAAGAAATATTCACATTTACGTGGTATCACATATATCCTTTATTATTTTTTGACATAAATTCACTATAGCTACCATAAGAGGAGGCACAATCACTAGAAGGAATTTTCTTGGCCCTTTATGAAGTTTATGATGTGACAAGCATTACTCTGCAAAATATTGTAGAAAAAGACAATATATAAAGTACAAGGGCCTTGAATTTAAATGAAATTATTTCTTGATTTGATGATGTAGATTTATACATTGAAATTATAGTCATCACCCAACATGAAGAAATATGTTGCTCATAGAGACAGTACATGCTAGTATTTGTGTCTCTCATGTTTTCCATTTCTATTTGAAGGAAAATAATGGTTTCACGATGATTCCAAAAAAAAATATTTAACAAATAATCAATTTAAGTCGCTATAGTTTTTCTTGATATTAGAAAAGAAAATACCATTTTTGGAGTCATGAGTAAATAAGAAAGGATGGAAAATATTTGATTTCTAAACTATACTCTGTCACTAAAACAATTGAATTTCTAGTAAAAAAAAAAGTTTAGGATGTGAGCAAACCAAGAACATTATTTTTGAGAATATATCAAATTTTCACCATGAAAATCATAAAAATAATAAAAATAATCAATACACTATAGTCTATAAAATTTTATTGTATAAAAAATAAAGTCATTTTTAGAATATATTTTTTTTATGGAATAGAAATAGATTTCCAAAACATGTTTAATCATTAGATAATATATATAGATATATATCTATAGTAATAATCCATTTGATGTACCAAATTTTGAAAACTCTTCGGAATAATTTTTTTAATATAATAAAACAAAATTCAATCACAGTCACCTTAGATGACTATTTTTATTTATTTAAGATCAATTTAAACACCAATATATAGTTCGTTGATCTTATGCTTTAATTAATCATGTGTTTCGAGAGATATTAATGGCATATGAAACAAAGCATGAAGTATATAAGTAATTTTCAAATCTACATGAAGGAAAAAAAATAGATAGACATCCCAATATCATGAATAATGAAGGAAGTAACGATATGATCTCAAAAATATTATCATGCAAAAATATTATCATGTAGATTTGTTTAGAATAACAAGTTAATTTTCAAAGGTAGGTACATCACTTACTTTTCAAAATGGTAAGTATCAAATGCTTTGAAGAAACTGAATAATTTTTTTAATTCTTTCGACCAACCATTGTTTGATGGCTTAACTCCAACACACAATAACAATATAGAGTAATTGATAGTAATATAATTAAATGGCTATATTATTTTTATGAATTTGCTTTCAATTTGTTGAACCATTGTAGGATATGGTAGGATTATTGAGTCTATTTTTCAGTTTTGTTTTCAAAATAAGATGTTACCTTATTATGGTTGGTTTAATAAAATCAATTAGGTTGTTTTTTTGTTATATAGGGTTTTCTTATCTTTTACTAATATGTTTTTTTTTTTTAAATAATAGGCTTGTGTTTGGTTTATTTTTGTTTTTCATATGCCATGGGTAAGTATTAAACAAAGAAAAAAAAAAAATATTTCATATCTTTAATTGTTCAGCTTAGAGTTGATGGTTAGAAATTATTAAACTAAAGATCACAATTAGAATTTTTTTTAACAAAGATCAATATTGTCTAAGAGGTTGAATTGATACTTGTCATTTTTTGACAAATGAGTTTAAGATGCATGTGTCTTCAAACATTCATACTTTCCCATTCATAATATTTTCCTAGCATTGTGATTATCAATGGTAATTTGGTTTCAAAAAAGGTTTAATTTCATTCACTTATTTTTCTTTTTATGATATTTTTACAATATATGTCTATTTACATTGTTTATTACTAAAATTTCTTTTAAATTGTCACCTATATTATAAAAATTGTGGATGCATCAACATAAGTGTGATTAATTGGAATCCTTAACATTGTGTTATCACCATGGTATGATGACTGATCACATGTCATAACAGTACATATATAGATTTTAGAGAGAAAACATGGCAACTCATTTAGGTTTATTTATATAGAAAAGTGATTGTATCCCATATTTCATTATAGTTTCAGAGGTATCCCTCACATTTGAAAGAATATTCTAAACATATTCTAAAGTATTTCTTAATGCATATTTATCATCTTGCATAATTCAAAATCTACATATATTACTTAAAATTAGCTAATATTAATGCTAAACATCATATGTCATCATTATGGATTCTATATGTTACCATCCCCCTATCACTTGAGTTAAATACAAATGAATACTCTCCTCTCCAAAAGTTAAATAAATTTAAAAATACAAAATTGGAAAAGGTATAAAGAGGAAAGGTACTAGAGGGAAGGAATGTAGATCCATATATGAAAAGGAAATGAAAATATTTTTGCTAGGACTATGGACACTTGGTGGTAGTAAGGAATGTTCTATGATGTCATTATTACTCCATTAAGGCTATGTATTTTCATGGGAAGTGAAGCAACAACAAGAGATTGAAAGGATACTAGGAAAATCTAATTCAACACATCTATTGGTAGGTGAGATATTAGTTATATGTGTGGATATTTGCTTTGGGAAATGACAGTAATATCAGAAAATAATAGTGGGTGAAACTTCTAGTTCTCCTATGAGTATCTTGGCAATAAGATGAAAATCAATCAATGTGCCAATCTAATGCATTTCCTCCAACTATAGTATTGTGCTAGTATAAAACCAAAATTAAGAATGAAGGCCTCCCTTGTAGAAATACTTATGGACAAAGAATCAATGATACATCTAGTGAGTTTCCATTTGTTGAGTACTCAATGCACCCCTTAATTTTCTCTCAAATTTTGAAAGAAAGTCCATATTTTTTCACATCATTAACATGATTCCCCATAGACTTCCTATCACACACCTGCTTGATATGAATAAGATGAATGGAAAATTTTTATTTTGATTTTCTCATTTCTTCTTGTAACTTGGAAAGGTTGTCTATCCTACTCTGAACCACAATACATGGTTTCCCCCGAGACTCTTCAAAAATTTCGATGGCTTGGAGGTATACACTTAGAGATAGGATCACTACTTTTCCATCATGAGAAAGTAATACAAATTTTTCAAATAGGGTTTAAGTGTGACACGGTTAGTACATAGATAATTCACCAAAAAATATGTGAGTTCCTATGTTTTCAGTCATTGGTTTTCTTAATAACAAAGATCATATTTTTATTAGCTTAATCAAAAATAATATTATCTCGTGGATAATAGTTGGAGGAATGTTTCAATACAATTTCATTCTCTAATGCAAAATTAGAAAGTTTCAATAATTAGAAATAAGTTGCATTATAAAAAACAAGTGATGTAGGAATGTTGAACCTCATGATGATATTCTTTTTGAGAAAATTGGTGACTTCTTGATCATTCACTTGTTTGAGAGGAATTTATTTTTTCCACCATGTAAGATAGTATGTAGCAATGAGAATATACCATGTGGCTTCAATGAGTGTGGAAATATTTCACCAATGACATCCAATAGCCATTGTGGGAAAGGTTCTTCTACAGCGATGGGTTGTAATGGCATAGTTGACTTTCTATCATGGTCATCACATCTCTGACAAACTAGACACTTGCGATCATAAACATGAGCATCCTTGAAAAGTGTGGGCCAATAGTAACTAGCCCGCATAACTTTATGTGCAGTAGTGTCACCTGCGTAACATCCAACAGTTGGATCATCATGAAGATCAACCAATACCCTTTCGAAATCAAGTTCTTCCAAACATCTGAGCAAGACCCCATTACGGTGCTTCCTAAAAATAACTCTATGTACCAACTCGTATGATAAATATTTAATTCAAACTACCCTATTCTGTCATACCAATAGTTATGAGGACATGGTACCATGCTAAATATACTATTTCACACATGCGTACAAAGAGTTGGGTGTGTCAGTTGGGTTATCTTGCTTAATGTTGTACATCTCCATTTCCTGCTCCCATCCAGAAGAGTCATCTTCTGGTAAAATAACCATCTTATGTTGAAAGCTAGAATATGCCATGAAATTCTTTCATGTGGACTAGCTTGAACTCAATATCGTACTCTTGTAAGTTGGTCATCTAGATCGACCTTCTTTCACCTAGCTCTTGTTGAAAAAACTACGATCTCACTACTAGGTAAGGGACAAATATGATAGCGTGATTTTTCAGAAGATAAGACACAAAGTGTTTTATAACCTTGTACACTCCATAAGCATATCTATTGATGGTGGGATAATTTAACTCATGTCCTTGCAATATGGCACTCATGAATGATATAGTTTGTTCATTCCCTTGATCAGCCTTTTATGTCAGAATGCTTACAAGAGAAGTGTTAGAAGCAAAGGTCTCCAATAGGAAATTCTTGTGAAAATATATACTATAATGTTGGTGATCTTGTAATCTCTTTCTCAATATGGTTGAAGCCATCCTTTTACCTTTCATCACACTTGTAAATTGCATCCTTTTTTGTCGTCTCTTAGAATGGCTTGACTATCTGTGTGTAATATAAGATGAAATTATTAAGGAAATTGATCTTCCCTAAGATGGAATACATGGATTTCTTATGCAATGGAAGGGGAAATTGAGAATAGTTTTGACCCACTGTAGGTCCACTTTAATCCCACCTTTTATGATAATATGGCCCAGGAGATTTCCCTTAGACACTACAAAAATGCTTTTCATAGGATACAAAGATATATCGTCTTTGTAATATCACTCAAACGTTTTCCTTAGATGACACAATTGATCATATCTCTTCTTTGAAAACATTGTAACATCATCTAAGTAAACTAAAATTATTTTTCCAATCAATCTGTGAAATGCAATGCCCATAGCGTGTTAGAAAGTGTCTCCTGAATTAACAAGTCCAAATGGAATTATTTGAAGGAAAAGGTACCCCACTTTTTCCTAAAGGTAGTTTTATGTCTATTGAGTTCCATAACTAGAGCCTGGTTGTATCCCAAAAAACTATCCAATAGTGAGAACATTTACGACCCCAATATTGTTTACAAAATTTGTTCCATCAACGACACTAGGTAGTTATCGTTGTCTGAAGCACAATTCAAATTATAGAAATAAATGCACATGCATATTTCTATGGGCTTATTATTGATGGGAATTATATTAGGGACCAATTTTGAATGAAAAACTTTGAATATGATCTGAGCAACCAATAGTTTCTTAATTCTTTCTAAATGAGGCGTTCAAGCATTGGATAAAAGTTTCTCAATTTTTGCTAAAAAGGTTTGGCCCTTTCCTTGATGGGAATCACATGGTGGATTATCATGTGTCATAAGTTGTCAAATCATCATACATCCACACAAACACATCTCGATATTATTTGAAAAAGTGAATAGAAATGTGTTTCTCTTGAGGCATAAAACAAGTACTAGGATTTACAAACTTCAAATCTTCTTTCATACCAAGATTCACTTGGTCGTGAAAATTTGTCAAACTATGGGTATTTGCAATGACTAGCCCCTTAAACATATTTTGCAGGTCATACAACATTTCTACTGATACCATACCCTTGGGTATGGGATTTCCTTTGCTTTCTTGAGACAATCCTTGCAGTTCTTTTTCATGCTAATCTTCATCGATAAATGCATCCTTAAATACATCAACATTGATCATAAAGTCTAGTATCTATTAGAAATCATTGAAACATGAAATATAGTAATATTATTAGGAACGAATGGCCTATAAATGATTTCAACTAAAAACCCATCCTTTAAAGGTGAAAACAAAGAAACAAAATTTGATAATGTATCAATAGCAACATTATAAATTCAAGGAACAAAAATAATATTAAATACTTAAAAATGTGAAATTAAATACCATATATTTTGCTGTTAATTATTTATATTAGGTGACACATAATGTATTATATTTTTTACCTATTGCATATCAATTTGAAAGTCACCTATTGCTTTGAGTGCTTGAACTTTGATTTTGATGTCTTTCTTTAAACCTAGTATGAGTGCCTCATATTTAGAAACACTGTTAGTGCACTCAAAGTCTAAGTGGAAAGAGATCATATGTTTGTTCTATCACAAGTCTATTAAAATGAAACTAGCTCCAAATCCTTGTTGCATTTTCGAACGATAAAAATACAATTTCCAAATATTAGAAATACTAGAGCAATGTGCTATACTAATACTATTTACATCTACTGTACAAAAGACATTTGCACCAGTTGGATTTCAAGGAAGCAACTGCAACTGTGTATGTGGTGGGATGGGTGAAGGCTATGCTAGATAACATCCAAGATTCACTTCTAGAAAACAATTTCCAAAAAACACATCTTCAAAGCCTACATGCTATTTGTTTGCCTCAAGTTGTGTCATGATATGTTTCATGTAGGGCTTGGTTTCTACTGGAATCTGGTTATTTAATACAGAAGCCACAAATGTGTCCATCCAATTGAAAATTCACCTTGTAGCTTGCTTGACCAATCTTTGCCCAGAAGTAAAGCATAGGCTTTAGGAATGTCAACAATGAAAATTTTTATGTACCGGTGAAAAATATCATCTCATGACAAACGAATGATAAAAATTTTAAGTTCACCAATGGCCTAGACAAATAATTTGTCCAACTATATGATTCATGCATCAATATTTTACCATTTAGCTTTTATTTTCTTACCAACAGATAATGGCATGACATTCATGGATGCACCATAATCAACTAAACAATGATTGACATTAACAATGATTGAAATTATAATTAAATATTTTGAGAGTTAAGACAAATGGAGGGAAGAGAGCATTAGAATTCAAATTGACAACATTAACTACATATTTGATAATATTGAGAGAGTTACCAGAAATTACCTATTAAGCAGAATCTTCCTTACCTATCAAAGAGTGTGATGAGAGTGCTTGGATAAGTAGTTATTTTTGTCCCATTATCATTGCAAGCTTGAAAATTGAAATGTTTCCTCGATCTCTTTTCATGTCATCGACAATGTTATAATCAATACTTTCAATATTAACGGGTTGTACTAGCAGATTCGGTGGTGTAGCTTTATTAGAAATTTCAGGAGTTGTGGAATTATTATTATGGGTGGAAGTGTTCTTATAAGTTGGATCACTTCACAACTTATTCTGTGAATTTGAGTTGGATTGGAAGGTGGTAAAATCCTTTGAAAAAATTGATTCTTTAGTTCCTGCACAGAAATGGATCCCTTGCTTCTAAAATTATAATGACCATTTTATTGATGGGGAGGAGATTCACTCGCTAATGGTTCATCATTATTTTTCTTATTTTCATTATATATAACATTAAACATGGTCAGTCAGTGTCCATCACCTGAACTTTCTTCAGTCATGGTAGGTTCATTTCCTTCTTCACTCTGCTCCGACTATTCTTCTACTAACAAAGGTATCAACAAGATTGGTCATTATAGTGTTCATATTATGATTATAGTGTGTGTATGTTTTTTCTAATTTTTTCTCTTGATAGAAAGTACAAAAACTATCCATTCCCAAACTTTTGATATTGAACATTTTGTTAGACCTTTGAGTAGATCTAGCTGGTTTTTGACCATTATGTAAAATGT
>APFE031447638.1:0-55083 GCA_000404065.3 Pinus taeda | reverse complement strand
GCCATATCTGCATCAACATATCCCTATAAAGAAATGTTTGAACCACCAAAGCATAATGCTTGATTTGTGGTACCTTTCTAATATCTGAGAATCCATTTCACTACCATCCAATGTTCCTTTCCTGGATTTTTCATGTACATGTTTACAACTCCCACTGCATGTGCAATATCAGGCCTTGTGCAGACCATTGCATACATTAAGCTTCCAACTGTTGATGCATATGGAACTTTATACATATAATCCATGTCTTCTTGGATCTTTGGGCACATTTCCTTCCTAAGTTTGAAATGGCTAGCAAAAGGTGTACTAACTGGTTTTGCATTGTGCATATTAAATCTTCTCAACACCTTTTGTATGTACTCATTCTGAGACAATGTTAATTTATGATTTTTCCTATCTCTAGTTATTCTCATACCAAGGATTTGTTTTACAGCTCCCAAATTCTTCATTGCAAATTAATTTGCCAATTTTCTTTTGAGCACATTTAGTTCCTGCATGTTAGACCCTGCAACAAGCATGTCATCTACATGCAATAACAATATAATATAGCTGCCATCATTTTGCTTTTTCAGATAAACGCAATGATCAAAGTGACATCTAGTATAACCTTGTTCAGACATAAACTTGTCAAATTTTAGATACCACTGCCTTGGAGCTTGTTTTAAGTCATACAAGCTCTTCTTCAACCTGCACACTAGTTTCTCCTTCCCTTTCACTTCATATCCTTGTGGCTTCTGCATATATATCTCTTCCTCCAAATGCCCATGGAGAAAGGCTATCTTTACATCTAACTGCTCAAGATGCAAATCTTCAACTGCTACTAGAATTGAAATAGTTTTCATTGAAGTCAATTTAACAACAGGAGAAAATATTTCATCAAAATCAATACCTTTCTTCTATGCAAACCCCTTCACCACAAGTCTAGCTTTTTACCTCTGTTTTCCTCCATCTTCTTCCTTCAACCTGTAAACCCATTTATTCTTTAATGTAGTTTTTCCTGCAGGCAACCTGACTAAATCCCAAGTCTGGTTATGCTTTCAGGAGTCCATCTCTTCTTCCATGGCTACCTCCCACTTCTTCCTGCTTTCAACCTGCATTGCTTCTTCATAATATTCGGGTTCACCAGAATCAATCAACAATAAATAATATAGTGAAGGAGAGTATCATTCAGGGGGTCTACTTATCCTGGTAGATCTTCTAACACCACTTTCAGGTGTTTGGGGCACCTGTTGCTGTTGTGATGGTTGCTGTTGTTGTGGTTGATTATTATTATTTTCAGGCACCTTTACTTTTTCAGTGATTTCATCAAGAACTGCATATTCCTTGTTTTCCTTTTCCTGTTTCATTTCATGCTACTGATTCTTATACAAGACCTTTTCATTGAATATTACATCTCTGTTCCTAATGATTTTGTGATTTTCATAATCATATAAGTGATAACCAAAATCATTAACACCATATCCAATAAAGGTACATTTCTTTGATTTTGCCTCAAGATTTGCTCTATTTTCTTTATTAATATGGACAAAGGTCTCACAACCAAAAGGCTTTAAAAAGAACTAGTTTACCTTTTTACCTGTCCATGCATCCTCTGGAACACCACCATCCAAGGAACTTGAAGGCCCTATGTTTATTAGATAAACAGCAGTATCTACAGCATCTTCCCAAAATTGTAAAGGCAATCATGCATGCAATCTCATGCACCTTGCATGCTCCACAATTGTTCTGTTCATCTTTTCTGACACACCATTTTATTCTGGTGTTCTTGGAACTGCCTTCTCTCTATGAATTCCATGCTCTGAACAATACCTATCAAACTCTTTGCTGCAGTATTCACCTCCATTGTCTGATCTGAGCCACTTCAATTTCTTTCCTATCTCAATCTCAACCAAAGCTTGCCATTTCTTGAAAGTATCAAATACATCAGATTTATTCTTAATACAATAAATCCAAGTTTTTCTAGTTTCATCATTAATAAAAGTAACATAATAACGAGAGCCACTGAGAGATGATACCTGAGAAGGTCCCCATACATCTATATGCACAAGATCTAATTTTTCGCTCTTCTTTTCTTTCCCAACTCTGAAAAATCTAACTCTCTTCTGTTTTCCATAAATGCAATTCTCATAGAAGTCCAAATCAACATTCTTCAAACCCGAAAACAAATTCCTTGAGTGAAGAATCTTCATCCCCTTCTCACTCATGTGTCCGAGCCTATGATGCCATAATGCTACATCTGCTCCTTTGGAAGTTAAAGCATTAACAGAGTTTGAAATTCCATTGCATAAATAAAATGTACCAACCTTTTTCCCTTTTTCTATTACCAAAGCTCCTTTGGTGACCTTCCAAGCTTTATCTATGAAAGTTGTCACACAACCTTCACCGCCTAAATTCCCTGTTGAAATTAGATTTTTCTTCAGATCTGGAACATGCCTTCCCTCCTTTAGCAGCCATTGGTTTCCATTCTGCTGTTTTACAAGAACCTTACCCATTCCAACAATTTTACAGGGTTCATCATCACCCAAACAGACTTGTCCAAAATCTCCTTGAACATAGTCATGAAAATATTTCTTATCAGGTGTGCAATGGAATGAGGCCCCTGAATCTACCACCCAGGAATCAGTAATATTTTCGAGAGAAAGAATCAAAGCATCTTGTAACACCTCACTTGTCACATTTGCTTCATGATTGTTTTCTTGTTGTGCATCTCCTTCTTTTCCCTTCCGAGATCTACGGTATTTCTTTAGGTGTCCTTTCTTTCTGCATTTCCAGCACACTATCCCCGATCTGGACTTGGATCTACCTTTCCTTGATTTACTACGATATCCTGAGCTCTTTCCTCTTTCCATTTTTCTTCCCCTAGACTCTGCACTCAAAGCATTACTCAATGTCTCACTGGAGATTTTCGATCGCATTTCCTCACTAAGGATAGAACCGACAACATCATCAAACTTTAAAGTACTAGATCCAGAAACAGAGTTATTAATGGCCATTACTAAACCATTCCAACTTTCTAGTAATGAGCACAAGAATAATAGAGCTCTAACTTCGTCATCAAAGTTTACCCCTACAGAACATAACTGACTTGTAACAGTATTAAAATCATTTAAATGGCCTACAACAGATCCACCTTCTGACATCTTCATATTAAATAAACATTTCATAAGAAATACCTTGTTTGAGGCCGAGGGTTTTTCATATAGTTTCTCCAACGCCTTAATCAAACCCTCTATCATTGTTTCCTTCGAAATGTTCAAGGTGACCGACGCTACGAGGCACAACTGTACTGTTCCGAGTGCCTTTATATTAAGAAGGTTATATTCTTCATCTATCATACCCATCGGCATCTTTGTTTTTCTGCCCAATGGTAGGTATAGATATTTTTGATACAGATAATCTTCCATCTGCATCTTCCACAGCGAGAAGTTTTGGCTGTTAAATTTCTCGACCCTAAACTTACCATATTCTGCCATTGCTCCCATTTGAACGAGGAACCCTTCTTTCCTGTGAGTTTATCAGCCAAATAGACCTTCGGCTCTGATACTAGTTGTTAGAAAATCATATATTACAGAGCAATGGAACATATAAAATATTGCAGAAATATAAACACAGAAAATGCATAAAACAAGAGAGACACAGATATACGAGGTTCGCCCAGTTTGGGCTACGTCCACCCTGAACAGACAGTTCTTCCTTTCTATTATCCAACAAAATGAAGAGACACAACCTACAACAGATCCGCTATAATATCCTCTATTTCCTCTCACAGTCTCACCTCTCTACTACTCGCTCAGAGAATACATATCTATTACACAGCCTCAAATACAATGCCCTCATATAAAGAGAGGGGTTGCCTTCTAGGGCAAAAAACCCTAAACTAAACATAAGTTCTACATCAGATCATCCACCTAATGAACAACCCAAATTGACTAGAAATTGCTATACATTTACAAGGCAATTTTACATCTATTTTTAGCTTTGGAGGCGCTGCCCCCGAAACCCCTGCCAGGGGAACACTGGCCCCTGGACTCCCCAGCCAGGGGGGATCAGCCCCCCCGTACCCCCCTGCATGGAGGGGTGTACAAACTTCCTGGGGTATACATCTAGCTAAAACAAAGACCTCTGAACAATCATGCTCCACACTCAACATGCGGAGGGATGTGGGAGATCATTCTCACACCTCTGTTGAATTGTCACATCCTCCCACCCCACCTGCTCTTGAGATTTGCACAAATTTTGCCTGCAAGCTTGTTGGTTGTCATGTGGACTTGTTCCCTCAACCTCTATCCTCACGTTCTGTTTATCCTTCGGATTGTATTGTCTTGTGTTCTCCCATTTTGGACTCCTCACCTATTGTGAACGAGGGTCAAGTTGTCGACACAGTTGGTGTTATGTAGCCAACCTGTGACATCATTCACGATGAGTGTGTGTGGGAATCTAAAGAAGAGCCCATAGTGAAGGGTGACTCCCTTCTAGCCACACCTCATCTACTTCATCCTGACATTCCTTGTGATTCTACCACTGCTGATTTCCCTTGTGAAAACCCATTTCCGAATGTTTATACTTCTGATCATTCATAGGACACCTCAGATGTCAATTTTTCATTATAGTGCAGAGAGGACACATCTTCCTTGGAAAATTTGTTCAATATGACATTTATCTTTCTTGAAAACACAGAGGGTGAACATCTTTTCTTCTCATCTACCCCTCTACCTAATTCATCAAATCATGAGGATGCCAACAAACAGCCTGAATTTTCTGATCTTGGTTGTCATGATCTATTCACTTCCTCATCTTATCATGATGTTGATTCAACTGTTGTTAATCTATCCAAGACACTATTCTATGATGATCTATCTATCCATGAGGTCGAAACACCCCAGACTGTCGAGGCACTTTGGCCTGAGATGATGGTTATGTCAGACCCTCACTATCCTAAGGTTGGTTTCACTTCTAGTCAAGAAATTGTTGAAACACTCAAGGCTCCTCATCACTCTTTGCTTTGCATTAAAGATCAACCAAACACCCAAATTTCACTTCCTTCACTTGAACTACATGATCCCATCACTCATGCATTGGGGGAATATTGCATAGCAAGCACACATGCACAAAAGAAGTGGTCTACCTTTCTCATGTTTACTTGCATGTCACAGTCAAGAGAATGTATACAGTTAACATCTACATGCAATGTAGCACAACATCATGGTCGCACCACAAAATGCATGTCATGCGCTTTCACTCATCTTTTTTATGTGGTCACTTGTAAGCTTGGAGTGTGTTTGTCTTCACTATTACATCTTTCTTGTTTGTTGGTTCACACAACTATCTTGTTCGTGAACCATACCTTCACCCACATGGGTCAACTAATGCACCAGTGGCTGCATCGGAAGTATCACTTCATGTGAGATTACCCATGCAATGTTAGCTTAGGAGTAGGAGTAGTGTTTGCGTGCCTACTTGTTTTCTTACTTATTTTGTTTACTTATATGTCATCCTGCCTCTGTATGAAGAACTTGTTACTTTTAATCCATGATATGTCGAAGAAAAATACGTACTGTTCGAAGTGAACCTTGGTGAAAACACAATTCTTGCGCACTAACTAGTATCACCTACTCTAGTCAGTTGTTTTTGGGTTAATTCTTGTCAGCTCAGTGAAGTAAAGTAAGGTGAGGGGAGGAACTGTAACAAGCATTTCATAGGTATAATAAACTACTTCTCTATAGGAACAACCTCTTATGCTCTTAATAATTCGGGATCCTTCTTCTACCGTGGAATGCATAAGTGCCATGCTCAGTTATGAAGATGAAAAATGAAAAAAATGAAAAAGTGAAGAAAGTTTGAAAAATGAAAATGAACAAGGAAAAATAAGAGAAAGGCTTCATACGCAGAGATGTGATGTAAGTAACTCCACTGGGGTACCAACCAGGCTCGCTAGCAGCAGAGCCATGATTGTGTTCCTATGTGACTCCGCTGGGGTACTGTTCAAGCCTGCTGGCAACGAAGCAACACAAGAGATGAAACTAAGACTCTGATGAGTATTCTGCTTGTGCACCAACATACCCCTCAACCTCAATTGAAAAAACTTTTTCGCCTTGGCTTAGAATGTGTGTCAATCGACCAAAAGCTTGGTAGATGCTACATATTACAATCAAGCTAGTGTGGAAACAAGAGGAGCTGAGAACTGAACAATACTTCCAGAGGTGTTTGAATTTCTTTTCATGAACAAGGTCCATTTAGAAAGCTAGAGTTCTACCAGCATGTGACCAAGTGTTGCAGCGGCTACAATCACCCTCAAAAAATTTTCCTTAGCTTTGTTTTGGAGCCCCCATTCCAACCTTCACAGCAGCATGTATTGCTTTGTCAAGTACACAAGCTTCAATGTTTTTCTTTCACAAAGGGAGCATGTCGATCATAACTCGATGCATTACCCTTATAGGCTGCTCAGCTGGACTTGGTCCAGAAGTAGGTTAAGCAGATCCCCCAAGAAATTGTGCAATTCGAGAGGGAAACTAGCCTTCCCTACAAAAATTGCGCAATCCTGACTGGCATCCTGCTAGGCTCTAGAATTGCACAATTCTGGCAATCAACACTCACAGTGAAAATTGTGCAATTTTCCCCAGTAGAGCTAGTCAGCAAGAATTTGTGCAAATCTGGGCAGCAATCACCCTCTACCCAGAAATTACGCAAATTGCCTAGGCAGCCACCCCAGCTCCCAACTAAAAATGCGCATTTTCTCCTAGCAGTGGAGCAACCTCTTGCATGTGCAACTGAGTTGACTGGTTCCCTTTGAGACTGAGAAAAACATACTTTCATACATGGACTGCTTCCCCCAAGGCAACATGCAAAGGCATACCTTGTTTCAGGGATCTATGTTTAACAGTTGGAGGTTACATGCAAGGATCATTTCAGAAACCTCCCACCAAGTGTCACTTTCCCTATATTTGTGGCATGAACGTCACAACCTTGATGTTATCAAAACTCATCAACTACACACTAAAGATCTCATTCCTCACATCAACCTTTTAGCTCTGACATCCCACATCACATCTAGAAGCAATCAGCACAATTAGTTTAGTTCTTTTGGGGTGAGCCCGCTTTCCATGCCTTGTGTTGTATTTTTGTCGCTTTTTGTATTTTCACTTGTGTGAGTATTGTTTGGTTGATTTATTTGAGTGTTTTCTGTTGTTTACATGTATACTAGCTTGTCCTAACATTCTTTCATTTTTTGTTGCTATCTCACTTCTGTCCAATGCATGAAGCTGTTTTTTACGAACAGTCGATGATTCAGTGACTCACCTCACCCACATGCATGTTATTCCATTTTCTGAATCTGTCATTCATTGTTTTCATGTATAATCATTCACTTATGCTTACACTTAGTATCACCATGCATCCACACTCACATTCATGTTTAGTTGCCTATCGGCGAGTTTGGGCACCTTTCCCCAAACTCTACCTTCACTAAGATAGCATTACACAATCCGGCGAAGGAAGGCTCTATCTTCCTCTCCAGAAATGCACATTTATGCCCAGGCACTATCCTCTAGGATTGTTTTGCACATTTATGAGGGACAGTGGCTGCTGGCTCAGAAAATTGTGCAATGCAGTCACTAAGCCTATAACCATTGCCAACTGAGATTGCGCATTGCACAATTCTAGTTGTCAGTAGCCAGACTAGACTGTGCATTATGCAGTTCTAGCATTCAGCCAATCTCCCAGCAGCCCAAACAATGCCTTGCATAGTCTTGACAATCAGTCTCCCGACGTCTTGGTCGAAATTACACAACCTTCATGATCAGTCACACAGGTATGTTGCAAGTAAGTTCTCAAGTTCATCTTGGTTTTGACTGACAGATTGCTTTCCATGAGTGTTTCCATGTCTCCACGTATTCCAAGTGTTCATCTACCTCTCAGTAGTGTAGATGCAATGATTTCCAATAGAGCCGAGTTGAAGACACCGTTCAAAGCACACCTGGAGATGCAGTCGATCAAATGTCTATGAGCTCGCCTACTCATGAAAATATCAAGTTGTTAGTAGACAAGGACATCAAGATATGATAGCAATAGCATCACATCGAGCAACATCATGAACAACAGCTAAAGGCAGCATACTGGAAGCATCAAATGTAATGAATGCAAGAGGAAGGTTGTTGACAACATAGAGGCAGAACAAAGTTGCAAGCTCAAGTAGATCCACTAATGATGAAAGCATCTTTGGAGACTCAGGCTATGAGGTGACGACATGACATGAATATCGTGCGAAGAGAGAGAATGGAACAAAGAATAAGTTGCATGTGTTGAAGTAGCAACTCAACGAAGAACATGAAGCTACACAGATAGATGAATGCATTGCAGAAGGAACAAGAACAGTGGGTGCAACATGCACTCATGGATGAAACTGCACCTGTACAAGTTATAGATCTATCCCAGCAACTGACATGGAGCAGACATGGTGAGCAATGTTGTTGATCGCATGCAAGGGATTCAGCAGCATGCATGTCATTGTGCACACACATGTGATCCAACCCATTCAGCACACTCACCAAGGGTCCAGGCTCTCTCCAAGATAGTCTTATGGAAGGGACACTAACAGGGCTTGCCAATGTGGTATCCAATGTGTACACTATTGACATGGTATTTAGGATTACTATGGTTGATGTGGCATGTTGAAGTGGTATTCTAATAGAGTGTGTGATCCAGGTGGATATTGGTGGCCACCTTCCTATTCCACTTGGACTCTCACCATTGTTTCTTTCAATTTTTTAGTTTCCTTAATTGTAGCACAATTTACTATTTTTCGCAGTTTTTCGGGTCCTAAACTTTGGAGCTGTTTTGAGGCCCTAAACAACGTTTTTTTGCAAAAATTCCTTTAGTGATTACTACAGAAATCACATCAAAAGTTGTAGATCTTGGAAAGATATTTCCAACGAGGTATCATACACATTAAATAGAGATAATATGACCAAGTTATGACCTCGAGAAGTTGGCTGCCTGACTAACCCCACGAGGCCCATAAACTCTTAGTGTCACATCTCCTCGAGTTAGGGTTTTGACTTTTTAGGGTTTGATATTATTGTTCAATAATAAAAAGGCCCTTGAGTTTCATTGTAACTTAGTTTAGAGGCATGTAGCTGCCACATCTCTTCTTAGAGATAAGCTACCATCGCCCGAGCTATCTTATTTTCCATGATGTTTGTAAGCATAGTTCAATATTTTTATATTAATGAAATGAAGTGTTTTTCTACTACATCTTTGTGTTTATGATTACATCTGTAAGTTGTAGCATTCATGTTTAAGTTCAGATCAGTGTTATCAGAGCGGTCTACTCTTTCTTTGTTTTTATTTGTATGTCCCCAACAAGGTCAAGGTATAAGGAGTTAAGGCTCAATCTAGTTGAACCATTGCAAGATCAACCTCACAAAACCTGACAACCTCCAATGGTGAAAGAAAATAAATATAAGGTGGTATGATATTCTTTCCATATGTTTCTCGAGGAAGCCCTTGAGTGATAGAGGGACGCGATAATGGATAACGTTTCCCAGATCCTTCAACAACTACCCACAAGCGATGCATCTTCATCCAGCAACCACTCTGGAAGTGCTACTCCTTTTTAGGTACAAGTTAACTTCGATATTCCCATATTTGAAGGCCTAATAGATGCCAACATCATAGATAAATGGTTAAATCTGTTGGAAGGATATTTTTCAGTTCATGACTTTTCCAATCTAGAAAATATTACTTTTCCACTTCTCAAATCCACCCACATGTCAAGGACTAGAGGGAAACCTACTGTGAACAAAAGGATGAGAGTGACCCTTCATTGTTTTCAGTCGCACCCACTTGGAATTATTTCTGAGACACCATCAAGGAACAGTATTAACCTTTTGGGAGCTATGAAGATAAATACATAAAGTGGACCACACTATGACAGGGAAGGAACCAAGATGTGCTAGAGTTCACAAATACTTTCCATACCCTTCTCACAAAGTTGGGTATCAAGGATACTGAGAGACATTAGGTGCTCAAGTACCGTGGTTGTCTACACAAGTACATCCAAGATGAGATGGAGTTCTTGGACATCTTCTCGCTCGGCACAACGTATCGGTACGCTATAAAGATTGAGCAGAAGTTTAAATAGAATAAGCAGGACTTTAGATCTATGAATCCAAAGTAAGAAAAAGATGCCCCCATACCATAGAACAAAGGACCAAGCCAAGGCGGGGCTACCCAGGACAACCCATCGAAACCGCAAGCAAAGAACAACACCACGAAGCCGAAGAAGGACATGGGAAAATGGTCTGAGTTCCATAAGATCTCCACTCACAATACAAGTGAGTGTCGAGCCAAGTAATCACTGGTGGCTGAGTTGAAGGCTTCTGAATCAGACGCAGGTTCTAAATCTAAATCACAACTCGATAAGGGAACTGATAAAGGGAAGTAGATCATTGATGTAGAACCCAGTGCCACCATGGCCACCATAAAGATATAGAAATTAAGCCTAAAGATCCAGAGGAGGGGGAATGCCTCTTCGACTCACAGATGGGGGTGAATGGTTTTCCACTTCAATTCATTGTTGACAAGTTGTGTGCTAACTTGGAGAAATTCACTTTTGGCCTGACCTAGGTTCAATATCTGGGGTACATCATTGATCCAGGTGGATATTGGTGACCACCTACCAATTCCACTTGGACCCCCACCATTGTTTCTTTCATTTTTTTAGTTTCGTTATTTGTAGCACAATTTACTATTTTTGGTAGTTTTTTGGGTCCTGAACTTCCAGAGCTGTTTTGAGGCCTGAAACGATGTTTTTTAGGGAAACTAGGAGCAACATGGGTGCATGGATTGATGTTACTCATCCCAAATTTGTAGTCCTTGGATAGGTATTTCTAATGAGGTATTGTGCGCATCAAACAGAGATCGTATGCAAAAGTTACAACCTCAGGAAGTGGGTGTACCAATTTACCCAAAATGGGGCCCAAAACTCCTTATATCTCGACCTCATTGGGGACATGCGAAGAAAAACAGACAAAGAGTAGACCACTTTGGTACCACTGATCCATATTTAAACAGGAACACAACAAATTATAGAAATAACCATAAATACACAGATACAATAGAAGTAATACTTCATTTCATTAATGTGAAATACTAAAATATGCTTATAAATAGAAATGGAAATAAGCTAGCTCGGGCGATGGTAGCTTATTCCTGAGGAGAGATGTGGTGGCTACATGCCTTTGAACTATCTTACAATGAGGCTCGAAGGCCTATTTATTGTTGAGAAACAATGGAAAACCCTAAACATCCAAAACCCTAACCCATGGTGAATGAAAAAAAATACTTGGGGGTAGGAGATCCTATCAAAATCTTGCTTGAAGAGGCCCTCGAGCGACAAAGGAACGCGATGATGGATAACTTTGTGTAGATCCTTCAGCGGCTACCAAGGGGCGACATGTCTACTTCTAGTAGGTACTCTGGAAGTGCCACACCCTTTAAGGTACAAGTTAACTTTGGCATTCCCATATTTGAGGGTCAAATAGATGTAGACATTGTAGATAAATGGTTAAATCTGCTAGAGGGGTATTTTTCTGTTCATGATTTTTCTGGTCGGGAAAAGATTACTTTCACTCTTCTCAAAGCCACCCCCCATGTCAAGGACTGGTGGGAAACCTACTGCAAGTAGCAGGATGAAATACGGCCTCACTATTTTCAGTCTCACCCACTTGGAATGCATTCTGGAATTCCATCAAGGAGCAATACTACCCTATCAGAAGCTATGAGGATAAATATATAAAGTGGACCATGTTGCGACAGGGAAGGGACCAAGACATGCCATAGTTTACCAATATTTTTCATACCCTTCACACAAAGTTTGGTGTCAAGGATTCTGAGCTACATTTGGTACTCAAATACCGCGGCTACCTACACAAGTAAATCCAGGATGATATGTATTTCCTAGACATCTCCTCACTCGGCATGGCATAGTGATACGCTATCAAGATCGAGAAGAATATTAAATAGAAGAAGTGATACTTTGGATCTGAAACCCCAAAGTAAGGGAAAGGTGCCCCCAAATTGCTGAACAAAGGACAAATCCAAGATGGGGTGGCCCAGGAAAACCCGCCAAAGCTAGAAGCAAATAACAACACCACGAAGCCAAAGGAGGACACGGGAAAATGGTGTGAGCTCCATAAGAGCTCCAATCATAGCACAAATGAGTGTCAGGCCAAGCAGTCACTGGTGGCCGAGCTAAAGTCTTCGGAATCATATGCATGTTCAGAATTTGAATCAAAACCCAATAAGGGGAATGAAAAAGGGAAGCAGATTATCAATGTGGATCCCAATGCCACCGTTGCCACCACGAAGATCCAGAAGGAGAAACCCGAAGAGCCAGAGGAGGAGGAGCACCTCTTCCACTCCCAGATGTGGGTAAAAGGCTCCCCACTACAATTCATTGTCAACAGCGAGAGCCAAAAGAACCTCATTTCAGAAAAGGTCATGAAGTGGCTAGGCTTACCGACTACAACACATCTGCAACTGTACACCATCAGATAGCTTCACCAAGGATGAGATCTTTGTGTGAGCCAACAATGTCCTCTTCCTTACAACATCAAGCCCTTCACAGATGAGGTATTTCATGACGTTGCTCCCCTTGATGTTTGTGATGTATTATTAGGCCCACCATACTTGTGGAAGTGACATGTTGTATATGAGTTAAGGCCTCGTGCTGTTATTGCTACTTTGGGAAATAAGTTTTATAGGATATCATTGGTAGCACCGCCTGCGACCATCTCTTTGGTTACTATAAAACAATGTAGTAAGCTCATTCCAAAACTGGGAAATTTGTTTTCTTGATGATACACCCTCAAGGAAAGAAGAAGATGGTGGCCACGACCTCCAGACAGGGCCCCTCCGCATGACAACTACAGATGGACAAGGTCATGGCGGAGTACGAGGACATCTTCACCTCCCCTACAAGGGTTCCTCTGCATTGCCAGGTCAAGCACTCCGTCGATCTAACCCCAGGTGCATCGCTTCCCCATGGACCAATCTATCGACGCTCCATTCTAGAGAATGATGAAATCAAGAGGTAGATTCAAGAGCTGCTGTAGAAAGGTCACATCTAACTAAGTTCATTTCTTTATGGGAGCCTGATCGTGTTGGTATAGAAGAATGATGGGAATTGGAGACTCTGTATTGACTATCGGGTGCTGAACAAGATCACTATCCAGAATAGGTACCCGATCCCATAGATTGATGACCTTTGGGACCAACTAAAGGGGGCAAAATATTTCAACAAGATCGATTTGAAGTTAGGATATCACCAAGTACCAATCGAACCCTTTGATGTGTGGAAGATTGCCTTCAAAGCGAAGGAAGGCCTTCTCGAATGGTTGGTTATGCCTTTTGGGTTAACGAATGCTCCTGCAACCTTCATGAGGCTAATGGATGACATCTTGTGGCCATTGACCAAGTCATTTGCAGTGGTATACATGGATGACATCCTTATCTTCAGCTAGAGTTGGGAAGAGCACCTCCACCACATCCGACAGGATCTCTAAAAACTGTGACAACACAAGTTATGTGCCAATTTGGAGAAATGAACTTTTGGCATGAGCCAAGTTTAGTATCTGGGATACATTATTGATCAACAGGGGGTGCATGTGGATCTAGCTAAGATCCAAGTCAGATTGGCCATCTCCAACCACTCTGATAGAGATCCACAACTTTTTGGGTCTTGTTAACTTCTACCGTAGGTTCGTGTTGGGATTTTCACATATCACTTGGCCCTTGAGTCAAGTCACTAAGTAAGGAGCGAAAGCAAAATTCTTTTGGTCTAAATCTCAACAGAAGGCATTCAGAGTGTTGAAACATCGCCTCTGCTCAGCACCAGTTCTCTCATTACCAAACTTGCAACAATCGTTTGAGATCAAGATAGATGCCTCTGACTATGCTATTGGGGTAATCCTTACTCAACATGGGCATCTAGTGGCATATCACAGCAACACACTTTCAAACACAGTCCGGAAGTATCCCACTTATGACAAAGAGATGTATTCCATTGTGTAAGCCTGTTGACAATGGAAGCATTACATTTTGGGGAAGGAAACAATCATCCACATAGACCATTGGCCCCTACAGTTCATACAAATGCAAGGGAAGTTGCAGAATGATCGCTGATGAGCCCCAAAATTGGTAACTTGTTGGGCTCATTTGGCCTAATTATCCTTGTTCATTCCTTGCTCAAATCCTTCATTTTCTATAGTTTATGCATTATTTTCAGTATGTTTATGTCATTTGTACGAATAAGGGAAGTCACTTTTCCTAGGTGGTTAAGTGCTTATTTCAGGTTTTTTGACATATATTGGAGAAAAGTCAAAGCAATCATGGGCTATAAGACAGCCAAGCCTGAGGTGAGGATTTGAAGGGGGGTTGCCTATGGCATTAAATAACCCTTCCTCGGGATATTCACCCCCAACTCCGAGCTCCAAAGACCACCAAACCGAATCTAGAAGGCAGCCAAGCAGAATTTAGAAGGGACTGTTTAACTCACAGTTTGACAGCCGAGTTCCACAAATTGAGGAGGCCAGCTAGGTCCCTTGTGATGTATAAATGTTGAGGCCTCAGCTTTCGTAAGGGACTTTTGAAACTATTGTGTATTTGGCACCTCAGTGCTTCCAGTCCTATTTTGTTCTTTTGTAGCCATTGTTGGCATGACTCTTATGATTATTTTTGGATAATGAGAAGCAGTTTGGTTTCCTATCAAATCTGAGTTTTTCATAGGAGCCATAGCTCTCAAGGTTGGGCCCAACCTGAGAGCCTAGGGCCTCCTTTCTGTACTATTACTTTTCCTTTACGTATCATTGTTCTCCTTTATGCATTTGAACATATTTCTATTATGTAGATTTCGTTATGTTGCTTGAATAGATCACTGTTTATGAATGACATTGCTTTAGGTGCTTTGGTAGGATAATAACAGAAAAACCTCCAAGAAAAGGGACAACCACACTCCTAGTTTCACCTCATCCTTATTGGATTAGGGGCTAGAATTGAGGAAACAGTGCTGCCTCAACAAAAACACTAGTTTGCTTGACCATGCAATCCTTAGTGTACTGTTTTTCATTAGCATAGATTAGTCATGGGTTTGGACATCTGAAATGTTTCTTTGCATAGTTGATGAACAAGGTTTTCTTCCCAAATAAAGTTGTTGTACATTTATGTTGTTGATGGTTAGACTAGATTAGTTCAAGATTTGATCATTTGCAAGCCTTTGTCGATTTGATCAAGGTACACCATGCAAGGCATCTCCTCCATTCTTTCATCCACCCAAAGTATCATCTAAGCCACCTGTTCTGTCCCTTAGCTAAGTTTCTCGTTTCCCATCTATCCTTTTTGTCCACGTAACCCTACCTCCTTACTCATCATTGCCTTAGCCTTCTTCAAGCCAATTCAGCCTTCTACACCTCTTTACCACTCCATCCACCAGTCATTAGGCCATTTTTAGACCCCTATCCTACCTCCAAATCCATCCATGCACCTTCCCTCACTCATCCATCCCCTAGAAGCCGATTTCCAAACATCCTGTAGAAATTCTAAAACATCCTGTAGAAATTCTGAAACATCCTGTAGAACCCCTGCAGACTTCCTGTAGAAGCTCACAAGTGAGGTTTCCTGATAGCCAAACTTTGTGAAACTCTCTGGAAGAGTGTTAGGGACTCCTTAGACCCTCTCTGAACCTTCCCAATCTTTCCCAAGCATTCCTCTTCCTTGATCCACCCCTGCACAGTAAAGCACAGTTCAAGTATATGCATGAGAAAATTGACAACTTAATCAAAAATACAAAAAGATGTTTTCTTAGGATAAAGGTAGTGTAAACACATGCATTTTCCTTCATAGAAGTAATGGCATCTCTTTCAATAGTTTGCACCCTCATCTTTGCATCAGTAGGACTAGCTGGTAGAATTAAGGTTTGCTAGGGTTTGTGCTTTCCTTCAGTTTTGTCAATCTCTTTTCGCAAGTAGATTAGCTTCCTTTGAGTTAGCTTTCATCCATCAATTAAAAGCTTCTTATAAGAGCTCATAGAAGTTATCTAAAGCCCCTAGTAGACTTGTGCCAGCTAACCAAGTGACAACTGCGGTAAGAGCTAGTACTTTTGCATACAGCACCGTCGCTTCCAAGTTTGTTACGAACTACCGGGTTTATAAAAGTAAAGAAGGGAGTCCTAGGAGTTGCAGCATTATTGCTGCAATACTGGTGCCCACCATCCTTTTTGGTGCCATTGCCGGGGAAGCGTCAGAGTATTGGTGATTGTTGGTTTTCTTCTATTTTCTCCTACAACCTTATGCTAAGTAGTTTATTTCATTTCCATTCTGCAATTTCTTTTCTGCAAAAGTAAAGTAGACATTTCCTGCTTCCATAGATTAGCATTTCAATTCTGCAAGCATAAATTAGCATTTCAATTCCGCAATTTCAATTCTACAAGTGTAGCTTAGCATTCCATTCCTGCAATTTCATTTGAGCAAAATAGATTAGTCCTTTCCTGCTTTTTCAATTCCGTATTTTCATTTCAGTAAGATAGTTAGTTGCAGTTTACTCTATTTTAGTTTTGCAAGTACAAGAAAAAAATACAAAAATCAAGAAAAAGTTTTTCCATTTCATGCCTCGTAGGAACAGAGATAAAACCGGAAAATTCTTACCCAACACCCCCACCAAATCACTGATTCAACCTTCTCTTTTCTCTGGTGACAGTGAGCCAGAAGAAGCTATAGGTGAACCTACTGAGATATACGAAGATCCTATAGCAGAAGAAGAGTTAGGGAACACTCCATCTGAAGCCATGGCTGAAAACCGAAACGGTAGAAGAGAAGACGAGAGAATAGAGGGTGCCTTTCCCATCCGAGAGACCAATGGAGACATGAAAATGAAAAACATAAGTCCCTCTGCGCCACCTCATTTCCATGGTCTGAATACTGAGGACCCTGATACCTTCATGTTTGAGTTTGTTGTCCTTTGTCGAACTTATGACTATGCTGAGCATGAGAAAAAGCTGAAACTCTTTCCCTCTACCCTCAAGGACGTAGCATTACACTGGTTCATGGGGTTACCTGGAAACAATATCACCACTTGGGCTCAAAGGCAGCAAGATTTCAACGCCAAGTACAGAGACTACTGTAGGTCCAAGGAAACTAAGGGAGAAATCTTTCGAATGACCATGGGCAGCGATGAATCTTTGGAAGACTATGAGGAAAGGTTCTAACTTAGTTACAAACGGGCCAGGTGCACACTTGACCCAGAATCTCTGAAGCTGGTTCTGCTCTGAGGAGTCCCTGAAGACCTTCTAGACACCCTTAACCTGCTGGCTGGAGGAGACATCTACCAACTACCTTATGAGGACATAAAGACCGTGTTTAGAAACCATTCTAGGGCGGCCCGGAAAAGAGGTAGGGGGAATCATCTCTCAGCTAGTACCTCTTTCTCCAAGCATGAGTTTTCTAACCAGATGGAAGACCTTAAGAGCGAAATGAGACAGACCATTGCCATGCAACTTGATACCTTCCGAATTCAGCAAAAGAAGGAAGAAGTTGAGAGGGCTTTGGCCATTTTTTGTCCTAGATGCACAAGGAAGCACCCCAAGAATGAGTGCCCATTACATTCAGTAGAGGTATGTTTTGTTTGTGAGGAAGACCATCCCACCAACTAATGCCCTACCTTGCCTGGATTTAAAGCCATGTACCTAGGGACCGAGGTGGCTACTGAACCTCTCTACTTCCTCAACCAAAGGAGGCCTCATGGACCCAGACCCTATCAGCAGGGAATGCAAGGGTCATCCCAAGCTTATTACTACCCCAACCAACCTGCTCATATACCTTCTTGGGCCCCCCCTGCTCATCCTTCCTGGTCCGCACCTCCTCTGTGGTCTTATCCATCTCCATACTAAACTCAACCTCCTTCTCACTCGTTTCACTCTCATACCCAGCCGCAACCTCAGTGGAATGCACCTCAACTGGGGTGGAGGCCCCAATACAACACTCCTCTCGCCATTTTGCCTCCACCACCAACTAAACCTCAACCATTACCTCCTGCTCCTCCAAGACAACCCCAGATGCCTGCTCAACCGAACCCGAACCCCAACAATAGATAGGCCCGGTAGGTATATACTGGGGAGACAACATGCCCTACCTATGCTGTGGAGATCCACGAGATCAACCTGCGATCTGGGAAAGTCCTTCCAAAACGCCAACCTCCTCCCCTAGAAGAGGAGGAAGAGAAACAGGAAAGTGAACCCCAAGCCACTCCACCCTTTCCTAAGCAACTCACAACGACCACACAACCCAACCCGGAAGAGGATGAGCTTCTGGGAGAACTCAAGCAGTTGTGTGTGAAAATTCCACTTCTCCAGGCCATAAAATATGTACCTTTATACAACAAATTGATTAAGGAGAAGTGTTTCAGGCACCCAGGTAGGCGAAATAAATATGCCTCAACCATCAATGTCATAGGACAACTGTCCGATCTCATGTTGGGGCAAGTAATCTGTCTGAAGTATTTGGACCCTGGGAGCCCTGTATTTGATGTCCACATCAATGGCACCATTATACCCCACACTCTGATTGATCTAGGGGCTGCCATCAATGTGATGACCAGGGACACCATGCTTAAGCTCAATCTTCAGAGTTTCCTAAGGAAGACCTCAACAGTGCTTCAATTGGTAGACCGCTCCACCGTGACTCCCGAAGGGATTGTGGAGGATGTCTTAGTCTCTGTTGACTCCTGGGAATACCCTGCAGACTTTTTGGTCCTCCAGCCTAAGGAAAAACTCACGGGATATCCCCTCATTTTGGGAAGGACTTGGCTGGCTACTATAGATGCTTACATCAGCTGCCGAGCCAGAAGCATGACCATCAAGAATGGGCCTATGTCCAAACAACTGGTCCTATACCCTCCTGCCCAACCTCTGCTAGAACATGACTTACCCCTCTGGTTGGAAGAAGAAGAAGAGGATGAGGTCTACTCTGCACCATTATGCACAGTAGAAGCCAGAAAGGGAGGTCCTCCAACCGAGGATGATTTGATTGAAAACTTAATCCAAAATCCTCCCCCTAGTGTGCTATCCTTGGAAGAATTGGTGGAAGACACCCAGACCAATGCTTTAGTGGACCTAGGTGCCACTAGTCCGACCGCCCCCAGAGTTAAGAATGTGGAGGTTGGCCCTGAGAAGACTTTGAAGATAAGCTCCTCTCTCTCTCCCTCTCAGGAAAAGGAGCTATGTAGCCTCTTGACCTGCCATTTGGAGGCCTTTACTTGGAGCTACAAGGAAATGAAGGGAATCCATCCCTCAGTCTACACTCATCATATCTACATCAAGGAGGACTGTAAACCAGTCAGGAAACCTCAGAGGAGAATGAATCCAGCCCTCAAGGACATTGTTAAAGAAGAAGTGCAAAAATTGTTGGATGCGGGATTCTTCTACCCCATCTCAGATAGTGAATGGGTTTCCCCTCTGGTGTTGGTGCCCAAGAAAAATGGGAAATGGAGAATCTATGTGGACTACAGAGAATTGAACAAAGCCACCAAGAAAGACCACTTCCCTTTACCTTTCATAGATCAAGTGTTGGATGGTCTGGCAGGGAAGAGGTTTTTCTCTTTCCTAGATGGGTTCAGCGGGTATAATCAAATCCAAATCAGTCCGGAGGACCAAGATAAGACCACTTTCACTTGTCCATGGGGTACCTTTGCCTACCGCGTCCTTCCCTTTGGGCTATGTAATGCCCCTGCCACTTTCCAGAGGGATGTATTAAGCATCTTTGCCGAGTTGGTCCATGATTCGGTATAAATCTATATGGATGACTTTACTCCTTACAGGTCTAGCTTCTAGGAAGCCTTATCCAACCTGGGGAAAGTTTTGAGCAAGTGCATTGAGATGAACCTATCCCTCTGTCCTGAGAAATGTGAGTCACTGATGACTGAAGGGACCGTGTTAGGCCATACCATTTCTCGCCAGGGGTTACAGGTGGATCCCAGTAAAGTTTCTATCATCAAAAGGGTCCCACCTCCTCAGAAGGTGAGAGATGTCTGGAGTTTCCTAGACTTAGAAGGATACTACCGCAGATTCATTAAAGACTTTAGTAAGCTAGCCTCGCCATTGTTTGGCCTCTTAGCAAAAGATGTTGAGTTTAAATGGTCGGATGACTGCCAGAAGGCTCTGAATGAGTTGAAGGATAAGTTGGTGTCTGCTCCAATTCTGAGAGGCCCAAACTGGGCCCTACCTTTCCACATCCACACTGATGCCTCGAACAAAGCCATAGGGGCAGCCTTAGGACAAGTTGAAGAAAAACTCCCATATGCTATATACTTTGTCAGCAAAAACTTATCGAAGGCATAAATGAATTATATGGTAACTGAGAAAGAGTTCTTGGCAGTGGTCCATTCCCTGAACAAGTTCCGACACTATATCACTGGCTATCAAACATTTGTACATACTGACCATGCTGCAATCAAATATTTAATGAATAATCCTAATGTGAATGCTCGTATTATTAGATGGTTACTTTTCTTGCAGCAGTTTGATTTGACCATCGTTGACAAACCAGGTAAAGAAAATGTTGTGTTGACTTTTTGTCTAGAGTGAATTTGACTGCAGGTGAAGAAGAAACAGTGGATGACCAAATGCCAGATGAGCATCTGTTTGCTATCTCTGTACTCTCCCCGTGGTTTGCTGATATAGCCAACTATCTGGTCTCCGCACAGTTCCCTCTGCACTTATCCTCAAAGGAGAAGAGCAGAATCGTGAGGAAAAGTGCCTCATTCACTTGGATCGGGGGCAACTTGTTCAAACTTGGCCCTGATCATATCTTAAGGCATTGTGTAAGGGAGGAGGAAGTCTTTGACATCCTCCTAACTTGTCACAATGGGCCTTGTTGAGGACATTTTGCAACCAAGAGGACTGCCTTCAAAATTCTAAAGGCAGGCTACTATTGGCCCACTCTTCATCAAGATGTCAGAAGATATATCAGCCAATGTGACCGATGCCAAAGGATGGGAAACCAACCCCAAGGGACGAAATGCCTCTCCAACCTCAGGTGACTCTTGAGCCATTTGAGAAGTGGGGTATGGATTTTGTGGGTCCTATCAACCCTCCTTCAAGGAAAAAGTCTTACATCATTGTGTGCACTGATTATCTGACAAAGTGGGCAGAAACCAAGACAATCAAAGCAGCAACAGAAGAAAAGGTGGCCGAGTTTTTAAGAGAAAACATTTTCTACAAATTTGGCTACCCAAGAGAGTTAGTCACCAATCAAGGAAGCCAGTTCACCTCCAATTTGATTGAAGACTTGCTTGCTCATCACAAAATCAAGCATAGGATTTCCACCCCATATCATCCTCAAGTGAATGGGCAAGTGGAAGTCACCAACAGAGCATTAGAGGGGATCTTGACTAAGGTGGTGAGGAGTAGCAGAAGGGATTAGGCAGATCGCCTGGTTGAGGCCACTTGGGCCTACAACACCACTTGGAAGACCACAACCAGTTTCACACCCTATGAGTTGGTCTATGGGAAGAGAGCTTTGTTGTCAATCGAATTTGAATACAACACATTGAGGATGGCAGCTCAGCTGGACCTAGATCTCAGCCATGCTCAACAAGAAAGGTTAATGCAACTGAATGGGTTAGACGAACTTTGAATGCAGACCCTCCTCCACTCAGAAGTGACTCAACTTTAGAGGAAGGTATGGCATGACCGGCACCTCAATGACAAACAATTCCAGCTAGGAGATTGGTTGTTGCTGTATGATTCCAGACATAAGGATTTCAAAGGGAAGCTGAGAACGAGGTCGCTAGGACCATATGCAGTGGAAAAATGTAATGACAATGGTTCCATCCTTATTCAGACTATTGATGAAGAAGCCATCCCCATGCTCGTCAATGGGCATCGACTAAAGATCTACAGGAAACCTCTTTCGAGGCAAGAGTTCGTCAGAACTATGGAAAAATCAGTGCTGGTCATAGAGAAGGGTTCTGCCTCTGTTTTTGGCACACCCTGAGCATCATTTTATATTAAAAAAAAAAAAATGCAATAAAAAAAGATCCTTGGGTGAAAACCTTTCTGAGGTGCCCAGGGCAGATGGTAGGAGTGAAAACCTCATTGAGGCGCTCTTGTTGTCTCTCTGAAAAAAGAATGGGAATAAAAAGATCCTTGGGTGAAAACCTTTTCAAGGTGCCCAAGGCAGATGGTAGGGGTGAAAACCTCATTGAGGCGCCAGTGCTATCTCTTAAAAAAAAAAAAGGGGAAAAAAAGGGAAAAAGAAAAGAGAAACAAAAAGAAAAAAGGAAAAAAAGAAAAAACAAGCTAATCTCTGAAAGTGTTGTAGGTTGCAGGTACACAGTGCACCAAAGGAGGACTCTCAACTCAAGGACAAGGGTTCCTATTAAGCTACCCGACAGCCTCACATGCACACCCAGCATGAACACTCATTTTTTCCAAAGTTTGGGCACAATCGGATCATGGTTCAGCCTTCTACAGGAAGCTACAGGACTTTCTAAAGGAAGTTTTGTATTCCTACAGGAAACTTCCTGTAGAACTTTTGGACGGGCTAGAATCGACTGCAGGGAAGGATTTGGAGTTTGAAGTCAGATGAGGAGGCATGCAACCACCCTTTTCTTCCATCCTCCACTCGCTTCACCTCTTTTCACCGCCATCACTCCAATCTGAGCAAACATACCTGCACATGCAACTAGAACTCTATTTTTCAAATAAGGAAAATTGTTTTTTTTTCAATCCCAAAAATAAGGTCTTCTGAGGCTCGAGCACTCACCTATTTAGGCGACCTCAAGACCTTTCACCTGTGAAAAGTGACTCGAATTATGTCAGCATGCACCCCAGGAGGAGAAACGGCTACAGGATGTCCTACAAGAATCCTGTAGTAGCTGAGCCAGCTGGAGTACCTACCACGAAGACACCAGCAGCTCGCAGAACCGGTGCATGCCATATCCGCCACCAGAGAAATGGGTCTCCAAGACTCACAGCTAGCAGCAGCCAATGCAGGGAAGCTCCAGCACTTGAACACGATGCAGTAGCACGCAGATCCAGCATCCCTCGTCTTAAAACCTAGAAAAAACCACGTCCACGGCCGCACAGGTAAGTGTCTAACCTTATTTTGTCCAATTGCATAAGCTATACTCTGAATATGCATGACTGTGAGAATGGACAGATTGAACAAGGCTGGTTTCCATTCAACTGGCCACCATAGCCAATCAAGCAGCCTCGTAGGATCCGAACTGGATTGGTTATGCCGAAAGTTTGGATAATTGGCACGTGGGAAGTGTCCAGTCGGGGAGAAGCGGAGGTATGACAAGAATGGCAGCGGTAAATGCAGAGGAAAGAATTCGGCGGTCAGGGGCACGCTGGGGAATGATTGCAATGACGTCGGCCAACGGATCGGTGGGGATAGCTCACCCCCGCGCCATGAATTCCACAGCAATCTGAAATCAACCGGTTGATACTTATGATGCACTACAGTCATTTATGATCACAACCGTTTTCCAGCCGAATGTGCGTCCTCCTCCTTTGCAAGTGGTTAGCCCGAGTTTTCGACCTGTTCAAATGTCCTATTACCGCTCAGACTGGTCCTGCGCTACCGTAACCTCCTCCAGAAGCTGAGAACAACTTCTACAGGAAGTTGTGCTACATGAAACACAACATCCAAAGCAGTGCGGACTGTTCATGTCGAGGGTGGCGAATTTCAGTGAGGTAGGCAGAATTCAACTTCCCAATGCAAAAAACAAATTCCAAAGGTGGTAAATTCGACGTAGTGAGGGGGGTAGAGAAATTTGAATGCAATTCTGTCTGAAGTTTTTTATATATGTCCCTGCCGAAATCGTCTTAGTAATCTTCATGCAAAATTTCCTCCACACGTGAATGAAAACTCCCTCCTATAGAAAGTGATACACTGTCAAAACATTGTTAAAATTGTAAATTTTATGCGACTGTGTGTATAATGGAGACGTAGCTCTACGCTCCGTGTGAAAAATCCAGAAGTCCTCCTTCTGTATATGTGAGCAGGCAAGTTCAGCATAGGGTAATCGACCAAAGATACCTTTTTTACGCTCTGAGGAAGAAATCCACCCAGAATTCCCAATCTGCGTGAAATGTGAGCAAACATAGAGTTTTACCATGCCGGGTGGGTTCATTCGAAAAGAACCTTCGGACTCAAAGAAATTACGGGAAACCCCTGAGGTGGTGGACTTGTTTTCCCATGCACAGTGGATGTCATTTTGTGACAAGCTCCAAGGTCACGACGATGAAATTGTGGAAGAATTCCTTCGGTCCCTAAAGCTGAAGTCAAAGACATTGGTCGTTGTCAACTTCAGAGGACTGACCCTTAGACTCACCCCACAGCTCATTAGAAGGGTAACTGATCTTCCAGTGGGGGTGCCTTGGGATAAGGAGGAGAGGAAGCTGGGTCAGAAGGCTAAAAAAGAATTCTTCTTGCCAGAAGAACAATTCTCAGAAGATAAGAACGGAGTTCGGAGGACTAGCCTACAACCGTTCTAGAGTGAAGTCAGCCTCCAAATTATGAAGTATATTACGTGTGAGGGGCGATTTAGCATCATATATGGTTATCATTTTCGGTTGCTCACAGAACTATGACACCACATGGACCTACCCTCAAAGAAAAAATTGAGCATTCCTTATTTCCTCCTGCAGTCCATGACTGAATGTGCCACCAAACTTAGAGAGGGGACACCAGACTAGCTAGCTCATCATGGGCTTATTAAGCTCCTCGTGGAAGATGCACTCCACACTTTCACTGTCCCTCTCTACTGGGAAATTTTCCGAAATATGTCGAAGGATGATGACATCTGAGTCTTAGCCGAGGAGCTCACTTCTTCTAGCAGTGAGGAGAAGGAGCCTACTCAGGCAGAGAAGAAAGTTAAAAAACAAGACACCCCTGGCAAAACACTAAAGAAGGAACAAAAAGGAACACCAACAATAGGGCAAGCTGCCAAAACAGGGGATGATGGAATTGCACCAACGCCCAGGGAGAAACGACTACAGAGCAGGGCAGAACGGACTAAGAAAGTCCAAGACAGTAAGGGCACCCCTAAGGCAACCTCAGCCAAGATAAAAGAAAAAGTCCCCTTGGCCAAGTAGGCTAAAATAGTGCCCTCGGCTTCTACAGGAAAGTAGCAGAGTATTTCTACAGGAAAGTTGAAAACGGCTTCTACAGGAAGCCAGAAAGCAACCGCTACAGGACTTTCTACAGGAAGTTCGAAAGGAGGACAATAGAAGGAGAAGTCGGCCGAAATCCTAGCTAGGGAGGCAGCAGCTGTGCTGGCCACTCTAGGTACCTCTCCCAAGCCAAAAGAAAAATGAAAGAGGGAGACTCCTCTGTATTTCAAAGCAAGAAGGAGTGTAAGGATTAAGACTGGCAGACCCCAGCCTCCATCAAAAGAACTGATCACTATCGTGGATACCCCTACCACACCAAGGGATAAATCCCCCTCCAAAGCATCCATTACTTATGAGCGGGGGAGCCCAAAAACATCCTCATGGAGGGACAGAATGGAAAAATTGAGCTCAGAAGCCTCTCTACAGGATGCTAAGTCTATTTTACAGGAAACTTTGGCTAGGCTAAAAGAAACTGAGCAGATGGAGGATAGAGCAGTCGAGTCACCACAAGAGGGGGAGGGAGCAGCCAAGTCACCACCAAAGGAGGAGAAAGCCGATGTTATCATGGAACCAAGCCCCCAGCCCAACTTGGGCTCTTATTATAACTTTTTGGAGGCCGGTAGAATTATTCCCCAAAAGTTCACAGTGCCACTGTTTTTAGCACTAGAGGAAGAACGGGTACGAACCCACACATGGATGAGGATCGCTAAATCTAAGGGGGTAGCAGATATAGGACCTCTAGAGGAAAGGCTCAAGGAAGCACAAAGGGAGTTGGCAAGAGTAAGGCATGTGGAGAGCTTCCAGCAAGCCAAGTTAAGAGAAGAGAATGGGCTGCTCAGACAACAGCTCCAGCTGTAGGGACAGAGGAAAGAAAAGGACACGGCAGCCAAGGATCCCTCAGCAGAGCGTGAAGGAAAAGAAGAGAAAAGAAGAGATGCAAGCTAATCTCGAGGAATTCAACCAGAAGCTACAGGAAAGGGGACTATAGGCAGATATGGAGATACAATCCCTAAAGCAGCAGGTGCAAGAAAAGGAGGCACAACTGGCCTGCATGGCCAGTTAGGCAATGGAAGCACTGTAATGTAGGCAGCCGACCAAATCTTATGGCCTGTACCTAAGGGACCAGTGGCTGCAGTTCCAAATCAACACGTTGGCACAGAGGGGTATCTCCCACATCCAAAACCCCCATCAGTTCACAGATTTATGTAACACCAATTCATCGGAAGATAAAGCCAAGCTTTCATATTTTTACCTCCATAATTTGCCCCTTCCAAACATCACTTCGTGGGACCCAAACACAGCAGTGAGGGACATGCAGATGATGGCAATGACCTCGTGGTTAAACCATGAAGAGAAGAGAGCAGCTGAGGTCAGGAATGTCATGGACCGGGAGTTACATGAACCACTGCTGATAAGAGCAGAGCCAGGGGAACCCACAGCATTGATATCCGCTCACCAGCACCTAGAAACCAACTCTCGGGTTTTATTAGAGTACATGGATCATCAGGCCCAGGCCATAGCACACTTCGAGGATATGGAGCGATTACTAGGGGACAATTGTGTTCATTCTTGCACCCGTAGGTGGAACACATTGTCCCACAGCCTCAAAATTCGAGAATATCACACTCCAACTCGGATGAGGGAGGCTTTGGCACGGGTACCGCTCTACAAGAAGTCTATGCAGAACCTCCAAGCCAATTGGATAGGCCTCAAGCTAAGTCCACCCTTGCTTTTGGGATTGTTAGAGGGAGGCACAGAAGAGGAGGAGCATAAGCAGTGGGAAGAGGTGGAGAGGAAGGCCGGATTCCATGACAGTGTGGAGGACACTACTTCAGAAGCCTAGGATGTGAGAGTGGCCATTAAAGCAATGAAAGATGAGGAGCTGGACTAGTTGCTCAGAGGATGAGCAACCCTTTTAGCAGGGGGTGATGATGAGTCCCAAAATTGGTAACTTGTTGGGCTCATTTGGCCTAATTATCCTTGTTTAGTCCTTGTTCAAATCCTTCATTTTCTATAGTTTATGCATTATTTTCAATATGTTTATGTCATTTGTACGAATAAGGGAAGTCACTTTTCCTAGGTGGTTAACATGTGCTTATTTCAAGTTTTTTGACACATATTGGAGCAAAGTCAAAGCAATCATGGGCTATAAGACAGCCAAGCCTGAGGTGAGGATTCAAAGGGGGGTTGCCTATGGCATTAAATAACCCTTCCTCAGGATCTTCACCCACAACTCCGAGCTCCAAAGACCACCAAACCGAATCTAGAAGGCAGCGAAGAAGAATTTAGAAGTGACTGTTTAACTCACAGTTTGATAGCCGAGTTCCACAAATTGAGGAGGCCAACTAGGTCCCTTGTGATGTATAAATGTTGAGGCCTCAACCTTCGTAAGGGACTTTTGAAACTATTGTGTATTTTGCACCTCAGTGCTGCCAGTCCTATTTTGTTCTTTTGTAGCCATTGTTGGCATGACTCTTATGATTATTTTTGGATAATGAGAAGCAGTTTGGTTTCCTATCAAATCTGAGTTTTTCATAGGAGCCATAGCTCTCAAGGTTGGGCCCAACCTGAGAGCCTAGGGCCTCCTTTCTGTACTATTACTTTTCCTTTACGTATCATTGTTCTCCTTTATGCATTTGAACATATTTCTATTATGTAGATTTCGTTATGTTGCTTGAATAGATCACTGTTTATGAATGACATTGCTTTAGGTGCTTTGGTAGGATAATAACAGAAAAACCTCCAAGAAAAGGGACAACCACACTCCTAGTTTCACCTCATCCTTATTGGATTAGGGGCTAGAATTGAGGAAACAGTGCTGCCTCAACAAAAACACTAGTTTGCTTGACCATGCAATCCTTAGTGTACTGTTTTTCATTAGCATAGATTAGTCATGGGTTTGGACATCTGAAATGTTTCTTTGCATAGTTGATGAACAAGGTTTTCTTCCCAAATAAAGTTGTTGTACATTTATGTTGTTGATGGTTAGACTAGATTAGTTCAAGATTTGATCATTTGCAAGCCTTTGTCGATTTGATCAAGGTACACCATGCAAGGCATCTCCTCCATTCTTTCATCCACCCAAAGTATCATCTAAGCCACCTGTTCTGTCCCTTAGCTAAGTTTCTCGTTTCCCATCTATCCTTTTTGTCCACGTAACCCTACCTCCTTACTCATCATTGCCTTAGCCTTCTTCAAGCCAAGTCAGCCTTCTACACCTCTTCACCGCTCCATCCACCAGTCCTTAGGCCATTTTTAGACCCCTATCCTACCTACAGATCTATCCATGCACCTTCCCTCACTCATCCATCCCCTAGAAGCCGATTTCCAAACATCCTGTAGAAATTCTAAAACATCCTGTAGAAATTCTGAAACATCCTGTAGAACCTCTGCAGACTTCCTGTAGAAGCTCACAAGTGAGGTTTCCTGATAGAAAAACTTTGTGAAACTCTCTGGAAGAGTGTTAGGGACTCCTTAGACCCTCTCTGAACCTTCCCAACCTTTCCCAAGCATTCCTCTTCCTTGATCCACCCTTACACAGTAAAGCACAGTTCAAGTATATGCATGAGAAAATTGACAACTTAATCAAAAATACAAAGAGATGTTTTCTTAGGATAAAGGTAGTGTAAACACATGCATTTTCCTTCATAGAAGTAATGGCATCTCTTTCAGTAGTTTGCACCCTCATCTTTGCATCAGTAGGACTAGCTGGTAGAATTAGGGTTTGCTAGGGTTTGTGCTTTCCTTCAGTTTTGTCAATCTCTTTTCACAAGTAGATTAGCTTCCTTTGAGTTAGCTTTCATCCATCAATTAAAAGCTTCTTCTAAGAGCTCATAGAAGTTGGCTAAAGTCCCTAGCAGACTTGTGCCAGCTGACCAAGTGACAGCTGCGGCAAGAGCTAGTACTTGTGCATACAGCACCATCGCTTCCAATTTTCTTACGAACTACCGGGTTGATAAAAGTAAATAAGGGAGTCCCAGGAGTTGCAGCATTATTGCTGCAATATTGGAGCCCACCAATCGCCATCAGAAGTGATCCACGTACCTACAATAGTTCCATTTGAATATCAAGTATAAGAAGGGAAGCACCAATAATGTTGCAATTTGTCTCAGTCGACCACCGATCATAGTGTTAACCACCATGCTCAACTCTTGTAGGCACAAGACTTCTAATTGGCCACTTCTCTACAAAAGCGACCTAGAATTTAGCCACACATACCAGACACTCTTAGAGGGTCAGCATGTTCCATATTTTCACCTCGAGGATGCCTTGTTATGCCACTTGGGTCACCTTTGTGTTCCTTCAAGTGAGCGTGCTAAGATGATTTGGGAATCACAGTACTTTTAGGCTACTGGGCATTTCGGGGTCAAGAAAATGGTGGCAGTACTGTAGAAGTATTTCCATTAGCTGAATCTTCGACAGGATGTCGAGAAGTACATCAGATTCTGCACTACCTATGCCATTGCCAAATAGACCATCAAGAAGCAAGGTATTTATACTCCGCTACCTACCCCTAGTTGACCTTGGGAATACATATCCATGGGTTACATGTTGGGCCATCCTTCTACTAAGCATGGAAATGACTGTGTTTTTGTGGTCATTGAGAGGTTCTCCAAGATGGCCATTATGTCAGCTTGTAAGAAGAATCTGACAGAAGAATCCACTTCTAAACTCTTCTTTGAATGAGTGTGGGTACACCTTGGAATCCCATATTATATCATCTCAGATCAAGACAGCAGGTTCCTCAATACATTTTGATCCATTCTTTGGTCAATGTTGGACACCAAAATCACTAAGTCCACAGCCTTCCATCGCCAAACTGATGACCAGACAAAGGATGTCTACAGGATGATCATACACATTCTGTGCATGTACAACCCAAAGCATCCATGCACATGGGATGAGAACCTCCCCTATGTTCAACATAGCTATAACCAAGCTCTCCACAACTCGACTGGCCACAACCCTTTTTAGGTGGGATTGGGATTCCAGCCACTATATCCCATTGATGTGGCCATTCCATTTGTAGCTACTTAGGCAGATTTGGATCATGTCCAGTCCAAAATAGATAAGGCAACAACTTCATTGAGCAACATATTCGCCAGCAGTTCCATGACATTAAGGAGAAATCAAATGCCAAGTACAAGAAGTGACATGATTAACATCAAGTGCCACACAAGTGTCAGGTGGGTGATAAAGTCTAGTTGCATTTTCAAAAGGAACACCTTACCAGAGCCTATCAGAAACTCAGACCACTCTGATATGGTCCTTACACCATTACCAAGGCTATGGGAGACAATGCATTTGATCTCAGCATTCCCCCATTCCTTGGCCTGAACCGAGTGCTCAATGTGGACCACCTTTAGTCATACTTTCCATCATTACTAGACACATCCGACATTACAGAACATCTCACACCAGCAAAGTTAAATCCAAATTGCATGGAACAAGCTACAACTGATCGAATCATGGACATGCAGATTAAGAACACTCGCCAGTAGAATATCCAACTATATTGAGTTGTCAAAGTAGGCCAACTCCTTCACCAGCGCAAGTGGTTCACCAAGGACCAAGTTCAGTAGAAGTTTTCTCATCTCATGGAGGAACTCAACAAAATGGGGACCATTGCTTCCTAAGGGGGGAGGAATGATCCAGGTGGATATTGGTGGCCACCCGCCAATTCCACTTGGATCCCCACCATTATTTCTTTTAGTTTTTCAGTTTCCTTATTTGTAGCACAATTTACTATTTTTGGCAGTTTTTTGGATCCTGAACTTCCAGAGCCGTTTTGAGGCCCTAAACAACGTTTTTTGGGAAAACTGGGAGAAACATGGGTCTAGTCCATTGATCGATGTTTCTGATCCCAAAGTTGTATTCCTTGGATAGATATTTCCAACAAGATATTGTGTGGGTCAAACGAAGATCGTATGCCAAAGTTACAACCCCGGGAAGTTGATGAACCAATTTACCTAAAACGGGGCCCATGGTTTGGCGCTTCATCTCCTAAGGTTAGGGTTTTGGATGTTTAGGGTTTTCCATTGATTCTCAATAGTAAATAGGCCTTTGATCCTCATTGTAAGATAGTTTAGAGGCATGTAGCCACCACATCTCTCCTAAGAGATAAGATACCATTACCCGAGCTAGCTTATTTACATTTCTATTTATAAGCATATTTTAGTATTTCACATTAATGAAATGAAGTATTAGTTCTACTGTGTCTTTGTATTTATGGTTATCTCTGTAATTTTTTGTGTTCCTATTTAAATCTGGATCAATCATTGATGAGGAGGATGTACATGTGGACCCATCCAAGGTACAGGTCATCTGGGATTGGCCAGCCCCAACCACTCTAACAAAGCTCAGCAACTTTTTGGGTCTTTCCAATTTCTACCAAAGGTTCATGTTAGGGTTCTCTCTTATCACTTGGCCTTTAAGTCAAGTCACCAAGGGTGAAGCAAAAGCAAATTTCTTTTGGTTGGAAAACCAACAACAAGCGTTCTCTAAGTTGAAGAATCCACATAGACAATTAGCCTCTACAGTTCATACAGACACAAGGGAAGTTGCAGAATGATCGCCATCTGAAATGGTCCACCTATCTATAATTCCATTTGAACATTAAGTATAAGAAGGGCAGCACCAATAATGTCATTGATTGCCTCTGCCAACCACCGGTCATGGCGCTAATCATTGTGCTCGACTCCTTTGGGCACGAGACATCGAGGTGGCTACATCTTTAAAAAATCGATCTAGAATGAGGCAGCATATACTAAACACTCCTTGAAAAGAAGCAAGTTCTAAATTTTCACCTTCAAGATGCACTATTATTCCACCTGGGACACATCTGTGTTCCTTCAATTGAGTGTGCCAAGATGATTTGGGAGGTGCACTATAATCGGGTTGCTAGAAATTTTAGAGTAGATAAAACAATGGTGGTATATCAAAATTATTTTTATTCGCCAAAACTTCGTCAGGATGTTGGGAATTAAATTAGATCTTACACCGTCGGCACTATTGTCAACCAACCATCAAGAAGCAAGGCCTGTATACTCCTCTACCTACTCCTAGTTGGCCTTGGGAATCTGTATCCATGGATTATATGTCGGGCATTCCTTCTACTAAGCACGACAATGATTTTTTTCATGGTCGTTGACAGATTCTTTAAGATGACCATCATGGCAGCCTGCAAGAAGAGTATCACAGTAGAGGCCACTACTAAGCTCTTCTTTGAGCGAGTGTGGGTATACTTTGGGATCCCATAGTCTCTGGTCGATGCTGGATACAAAGCTTACTAAGTCCATGACTTTTCATTCCCAAACTGATGGCCAAACAGAGGTTGTCAACAGGATAATCGTACACATTTTGTGCATGTACAACTCAAAGAATCGACGCACATGGGATGAAATTATCCCCTATTTCCAACACAACTACAACAGAGCTCTCCACAGCTGAATAGGCCATAACCCCTTTCAGGTAGGTCTGGGATTTCAGCTATTATGCCCCATTTATGTGGCCATACCATTTGTAGGCACTAAGGTAGATTCGTCTCACATGTAGTCCGAAGCCTAAAGGGATAACAACTTCATTGAGTTGATTCAACAAATCCACCAATAGGTCCATGATATATCAGACATAGCTAATGCTAAGTACAAGCAATACCATGATCGACATCAAGTGTCGCACAAGTTCTAGGTGGATGACAAAGTTTGGCTACATTTGTAGAAGAGGTGCCTTGTTGGACCCCACCGCAAGCTTCACCCACTACGATATGGGTCATACACCATCACCAAGGTCATCAGTGACAATGCCTTCGGGCTCAGCATCCCATCATTCCTTGGTCTGCACCCAGTTTTCAATGTAGATCGCCTTTGGCCATGCTTTCCACCATTGTTGGACACATTTGACATTGCAGAACAACTCACACCAACAGAGCTCAACCTGGAATGCATGGAATAGGCCACAACTAATAAGATCACAAACACACAGATCAAGAACACTCACCAATAGAGGATACAACTATATCAAGTTGTCAAAGCATGCCAACTCCTCCAAGACAAATGGCTCACCAGGGACCAAGCTCAGCAGAAGTTTCCTCATGTCATAGAGGAACTCAACGCAGTGGGGACCATTGCTTCATAAGGGGGGAGGACTTATCTAGGTGGATATTGGTGGCCACCTACCTATTCCACTTGGACCCTCACCATTGTTTCTTTTAGTTTTCCAATTTCCTTAATTGTAGCACAATTTACTATTTTTCATAGTTTTTTGGGTCCTGAACTTCCGGAGCCATTTGAGGCCCTAAACAATTTTTTTTTTTGGAAAAATTCCTTTATTAATTTGAAGGGAAATCACATCAAAACTTGTATTCCTCGGAAATATCTTTCCAACGAGGTATCATATGCGTCAAACAAAGATAATATGACCAAGTTACGACCCTGGGAAGTTGGCTTTCCAACTAACCCCAACGGGGCCCATAAAATCTTGGTGTTAAATCCTTTCAAGTTAGGGTTTTGGTTGTTTAGGGTTTTCTCTTATTGTTCAATAATAAAAAATCCCTTAAGCTTCATTGTAACTCAGTTCATAGGCATGTAGCCACAACATCTCTTCTCAGAGATAAGCTACCATCGCCTGAGCTATCTTATTTTCCATTTTGTTTGTAACCATAGTTCAATATTTTTTCTATTAATGAAATGAAGTGTTTTTCTGCTGCATCTCTGTGTTTATGATTACAATTGTAAGTTATAGCATTCTTGTTTTAGTTTGGATCAGTGTGACAATATGGTACTTAAGGACCATGGAGATGACATGGAGACTGATGTGGAGCCATGTGGCAAATATGATATGGAGACCAAGATTTTGGGATTAGAACTTTGGAAAAATAGTGCTTTTACATCTTTCCATATTTAGATGTTTTGGGTGGCAATTTCTCCTTGTGAGATGGTTATCCAAGAATCTTGGTACTTAGTGACTAGAAATAATAGTTGGTAGGAATTTGGGTTTGTTAATTGACATCTTGTCTAGTGGACCATATTTGAACAAATATGAGAAGGGGGTTTATTATCTCAGTGGCCCATTGCTTGATAAACAGAAATAAGAGTTAACAAAAATCGGTTGGGTTTTATTAGTCAATGCTCCATCAACCAAACCAAACAAAGTTAGTAAAAGGATTTTTTATGCATCTAAATGACCTATCTATTGGTTGAAAGAAATTCCAAATGATAGTGTAGTTTGGAATTTAGTAATGGTATCCCAAATTCCATTTCTTTTTGCAGGTCGGTCATTACATCTAAAAAATCCCACATGCATAAAATGCTAAAATTCATGCATGGAATACAAATGCTATGTTAATGGTGAATAAACAATGCATGGATAATACAATTATAACAATGAAAGAAAAATAAATCAATGAGAAACAAACTAGACAAAGAGAAATGGAAAAAAACTCCTTTTTATTAGTTACTGGTGGTAGAGATATAATGTGAACTTATGGAAAACACTTGGAGAGAACCAATATGAGAAATGGTTCTCTCTGGATCCCAACAAGGAGGTCCTCTTCAAATCCTTAGCAAGAACCTCTCTCTCTTAGACAATAATGTGGAAAAACTCTCAAAATGTGGAATACTTCTTAGCAAAAAAATGTTAAATGCTTAGGCAATATTTTGGTAGAATAATAATTAATTGATTTCTTCTACTCTTTGGCTCTCCTTCTCCCTAAATTTATAGATTTTGAATTAGATCACACCTCCCCCTTAGCTCATTAATGAGATAGAGACTTGGGGAAGGACAATCAGATTCCTTTGGGAGCTACATATCTCCCAATTAAGACTAGTGAAGCTACAAAATGGCTAGTTGACCTTGTATTGTTGGAGGAAAACAACCCATTCAATGTAATGTCATCCACCAAGTATTGGCTTGGCACTTTAGTGAATCATGCGGCTATCAAAGAAATAGTCACATGGATATGCTAAAAGTTGTCATTGGCACACTTGCTTGGTTTGATTTTTTAAATGGACCTTAAGAGAACCTTTTGATTTCTGGATTTCATGATGTTTCCAGTAGAAAGTGATGCACATGTACATGTTTTTTGTGGCGTTGAGTGACATTTGATGTGTATAAGTGTGTATATAATTTTTCCATATTAACATATAGGAAAGTGAGGTTCATGTAATTTATGGATCTGTCCATTGAACTAGGATTAAATAACATGGAAGGCAAGAAGTTAAATAGTGGTGTATTTTTTTATGACCAGTTAATAGATATGACTACCAATAGATTGGGTAGGTTGACATTTTTGACTATGAACATGGAATTCTATGATGGACATAGGTGGGTGGAGGTTCCATGTTTCATTCATATGGAAGCTAACATGACACTTACAAAAAATTCTTTCAAAGGCCATAAATTTATGAGCAAAACTCGGAATGAGGTAACATTTATATCATTTGAAAGCTTTTGGTAAGTAGAAGAGGATAGTGACCTTATAAAAGGTGTTTGAAACATTCACATATAGAGAAAAGTTTTGATACCCCATCTCCATAAATCCACCTTGGGGATTGGGTATGTTACAAGGGAATCTAATTCTAGAACAAAAATAGTTATATATCATTATTCTCTACATCTTAATGATACATCCATTATGAAGTACCTAATAAATTGGAAGAATAGGTCTCTAGAAGAAAATACATGGGAAAATTAGTAGTTTGCGGAGAAACACCCTCAATTGCAAGCTTTGAGGGAAAATCTTTCTTAAAAGAGTGGGTCTATATTAAGGCCCTAGTAAAAATTCACTATTATTTTATCTATTATTTTAATAAGTTGGATATAACCTTTAATTATACCATTTAATTATGATTGTACCCTTTTTGTTACGTGCGCGCACACACACACAGACATACTCTCTAAGGAGACCTAGTATTAGGATCACCATATTTTGTCTTGTGCATTGGATTATTTATAAAATGAGGTGTCCCCCAAAAACTGGATTTTATTCATTTTATTTTATCATTGTCAAGGTGCCTAGATCATAACAAGAGGCTTCCAAATGCTACACCATACACATCAAATAATACTACATATACCTTCACTTAATCAATATAGTTTTCACTTACAAAAATTTTGATCTTACGCTACTCAGTGACCTTGAGATTTACATCCTAATGGATATGGGTCGGTATGGTTACAAAATTCCAATCCAAGCTCACTATCCAAATATTCTACTATGATATTGGCCTATTAATTAGAATCAAATATAGAATCCACCCTTTTCTTCTCATCTTGGATCTTATAATAGAAGTGTTTAGTCTTCTCCTTGTCTTCCTTAGGATGGAGTTTTCTTAATGTCACCTCTTTTGGCACTATAATGTGGATGATTTCTACATCTATATCTATGGTGCTCACTATATGATTTCCTAAATCCATAACTAACATCTTCTTCTTGGCATACTTCTTTCAATACTATGGATTTAGCTCTAGATGTATCTTCCAACACTTATCTTTGTTGTGACCATTGTTGTTAAAATGGTTGTAGTGAATTTTTAAATCCTCACATTAATAAACAATGGTTATTTCCTTCTTCTCCTTTCATTTCAACTTCTTCTTTCACTCCTTGGATGCATATTAGTGTTTCGAACCACTTTGTTTTTATTTATTCTTACACATGTTCTCCAAGTACTATGGTTTTTTAGATACCTCATCAATTTTCATAGGTTTAAAGAGAATGACTTACTTCTATAAATGACTCTATAGAGCATTGAAACCTAAGGAGTACATTTGAGTTCTTGGGAGCTACATCCAACATAATGACCACTTTTGGAACTTATTGGTATATTCATTAACATTATTGCCTTGTCCTTACTAGAAGAAATGGGAATAAATGAGGTTTTTATACACCTCCCACTTAATTACTAGGGTTAGCCTCTAGCCTAAATGTCTCCATGGGACTTTCCCACCAATGTTGGGCAAGACCCTCTAACATTAATCAAGCGCATGAAATATTTAACTCTTCCACTATGTTATAAACATTAAAATACACTTTTAAATACTGCAACCATTGATTCAAATCAAAACATCAATCTCACATTAGTAGTTCTTAATGTCTACTTCCATTTCCACTTTAAATGGAAATTAATAAGAAGTGATGGCACTCATAACTTGGTCTATCTTTATTTTAACCTTTTTTAATGCCTTTGTTATCTCTAGATTTCTCATCTAATCTAGATTTTGAATGAGAGCCATCAAACTCCTTGAGAAGTCCAGTCTTGTTCTCTAAAGTAACCATGAGGATGACCATGATGGGGTAGAATTATGTGACTCTTGCTTCCAACTTTGAAAATCTCTCATCCAACTCATCTGTGAATAGTCACTATATTATACTATAATAGCTAGGGTTTTCAAACCATATGAAGATTCATAGTTTTTGTAAGTACATAGAAAAACCTCAAAGAAAAACACTCAAATACCAATATGGTCTATAGATTGTTGTGGATATTCCATTGGAATAGTTTTTCCAAACAAAATATTATAATATTCTAAAAGACCTTAGTATATTTTGTTTTACTTCAATTCTAGAGTTTTAATACTACTATATTAATGCATAAAATACTAAACAAACTAAAATGAAAACGAAAGAGATAAGCAAATGACACACCCACTACACAATGAACATAAAATGTACCTTGTGAAAACCCAATATGAGAAACCCCCGACTAGAAGGAGAGGCCTATGCTCTAACCTTTTCTTCTTAGTTATGAACTATAAAGACAAAGAAATCCCAACACTCACTATGGAGCTATGGACATTGTATCGAGTATGACTAATATATGATCTTCTTCTTCCTTTGTTATGCATCAACATCCCACTCAGATGCTCTATTTAACAAAAAAACAATCAACAATGTACAATAAAAATGGAACCCCTTTCTTTCTAAGTGACCAAGTATTATATCCTAATAATTGTCAATGGTTAGAATTAAGGTTTTTACATGCTTCAATCCCAAGTTCATGTTAGGATTTTAGACATTCTATAATAGTTTTGAAAGCCCACATGTGACTAGCTCCACATGTGTGAGCAATAAATGCTAACACAATTTTTCCATGCAAACTCCAGTGAGATGGTGTTTATGTCACTGAGCAAATTTTGAAATGTAGAAAAACATTAATAAATTGACAGCTAAATTCATAAAATTATGATCCAAAAATGATTATTTAAAACATAAAAAAACAAATCACTAAACAAAACTTATTCTTTTACAAAATATATATCTTATATCTATATATATTTATATATATATTATATATATATATATATATTATATATATAATAGATATAGATATAGATATAGATATAAACCTAAAAAATGGAGTTATTGAATACTTTCTGGATATTTACTCAATAATAAAGATTACAAAATAATTGTTATGGCAAACTAAACACTCCGATGTATACATTTTCACTTTTAAATAATTTTAATTTACCAATAATGTTTCATGATATAAGAGACCATCACTGGTATAAGTGAAACCATTAAAGAAATCTAAAGATGAAGGAACAAAGTTTTTTTGATTTGTTTCTGAAATTTGAAACAAGTTCAGAAACATAAATAATTGTATCATAAAATAATTGTATCATAAAAAGAAAAATAAATAATTGAATCACAAAAAAACTACATTTTATAATTATGCAGATTTGAAAAAAATTATCGAAACATAATCTAATTCCATCCTAAAAAGTAAATACATCGAACTATGTAATATCCCATTTAAAGTTGTCATGTCATAAAAGGAAAAATAAATAATTGCATCACAAAAAAACTACATTTTTATAATTATGCAGATTATCGAAACATAATTTAATTCCATGCTAAAAAATAAATACATCGAACTATGTAAATATCCCATTTAAAGTTGTCATGGTACATAACATGAAGACAATTTTACCTGCAAATCAATATATTTAAAAATAAACAAATAAATAAATAAAATTAATAATATAAATATTTAAATTAATCGAAATTTAGTTAATAATATAAATATTTAAATTAATCGATCATGATGCATTTAGGAAATCAGAAATTATTACTATAAATATTAAAATTATAAATATTAAACATTATTTTTTATAAATGGGGATCGATCATGGAGTCTGGATATCAGATGGCTCTTAATCCTCGGAATGCTTCCTAAGAGCTCCACCAAAGGTAAAATAATATCATTTGCATGTCAAATTCTTTTAAATCCTTGCAATACAAACTCTGAAATTAAAATATATCTCAGCTGATCGAAATGACTAAGAAAAAAAAGCGAAGTGAGCTCTCCTCAATTCTAAATTATGATATATACAAATTTAAATCTGAACATCTAATTTCTAATTACAATGTTCAGAAATATATTTTGAATGGGGTATAAAGCACTAATTATAGGTAGGCGAGCAGTATGCCCTGGACTTACCATTGTTGATTCGCTTGCAGCTATTAAGCTGAAGATCCAGGCACAAGTCTGCGGTCCTCTTGACACTCCCCTGAAAATTCGAAGAAGTGGAAGACGAAGAATGTTGTGTCAGTTGTGGTTGTTGCTTAAATAACAATCTACCTCCACAAGTATGATTTTCTTCTTCTTCTTCTTGTACATCGGGCTGTTCCTGCAACAATGGCATATGCAGAGATGGCTGTATCTGAGATCTCGTCGGTGAAAAATGGCTGCCCGAGCTTTGACCGCGCTGGCCGTTTGAATACAAATTCCAAACATGCCACGGGTATAAATTGCTGCACGATCCGGCCATTGCGGTGCTATAAGCTTGAGCCACCATGGAAGGAACTCGATTAGAAGATCGGGGCAGTCTTGGCGAGCTAAAGAGATCAAGAGTATTATGTAAAACAGGCATCTTTATGTCGATTACAGATTCCGGAACTGGAGAATAGACCGAAGTGGGCACTAACACGAGCTCTCTCTGGGACCTCGATCGTGGCCTATGCCGCTCCCGTTTATGGGCCTTCTGATGGCCGCCGAGAGCCTGACACGTCGGGAAAGCCCTGCGACAATATCGGCATTCGAATTTACATTCAGCTGATCGTATTCCGTTCTTGCCATGGGTGGTCCCATCTCCGGAACTGATCTCAGGCGATATTAATCCGTCGGCGGGGTCCTCGGGCTCCCCATTGATTTCTGTGCCGAAGATCCTGATTACGGATTTCTCCCGCCCGCGCTGTTCGACGTAATTTTGACGCCCCGGTTGTCTGCATCGATCGCTTAATAATTCTGCGCTTGGCCTGCGTAACGGGAGCTGAGAAAACGCATTCACGGAGCCCGGCAAGATCTTCAATGGCAGAGTTCTCTGCACTTCATGTTGCTGATGATGACCAGAGTCTCCCATTGGAATGCAAAATGAATTCTTGATCTGATGGGTGGAAATTGCAAGTGATGAGATGATGAACAATGATTAGGAATATAGAAGATGTGAGTCTGTAGATTACACAGTAGATTTGGATATCTATTCTTGTAACAGTTTTCCAATGGTTTGTTGTCAATTTTTGAAGAGATCTATGAAATCTACATACATTAACACATGTTAATGGATTACACAGTATATCTAGATATCTATTCTTGTAACAATTTTCCCATGTTGTCAATTTTGGATAAATCTACATACATGTGTCTGCAGAATGTGATTTTATTTCTTGATAATAAAATTACGCTTTTATTCCTTAGGAAAAAAGAAAGATGCTATCGCGTGCAAAATCGATGGGTTGCGTAGAGTAAAGCAGGTGTTGATGCAGACTGTTGGCCAATTGTGACTCGCAGAATGTTGAATCGAGATGCGTTGTTTCTTGAAATAGTGGGAGTCCTTTTCTTTCGCAGCCGTGATGTTTTAACATCTGGGGAAATAAATTTGGATTGGATTGTTTTAGTATAACTATTACTCCTCTTCCCTGTATCAATCTTTGCTTTATCCTCAGCGATAGGCCTCACATGGATGACAGGAGCCATGTGTACCTGTTCATATGGTAACTTTGAATATCATTGCTTGAGATGGGGACGGGCCATTTCTTCCACGAGGCTATATGTCATAATCGTTGGAGCAGGTACATAGGTTAATTGTACAGTGAATTGATTCAGAGACGAGCCTGGTTGCGACAGATACTTGCAAGGCGGCGCAAGAGAGCTGATGGTCTTACCACAGAGATACAGTAGTACACGGCAATTTTACTTGTACTGATTGGAATGCCAGCGTAACTTGTGAGGACGCATGATTGTTCTGTCCCTTATGTGCATCTGATGTGGATTGTAGATTTCAGCAAAATATCTCGAAATTTGGTGTTTCTCTTGATTATCAGATTCTAGAATATCTCAGGAATCTATACTCGATATCAAATTGGTCAATGTATAATTTGATCAATACCATGGGATATGTAAGTTTTTTATTAAAATAATTAATTTATCAGTTTTAAATAATATATAGTCTTCCTTTTTAGGCTAATATTAACTATTTATATTGGTGTTAATCTATAATATTATATATTTTTTGATAGATTATATTTTGTTATATGTATAATAGATATATATTTTTTGATACATATGGTTAGAATCAACTTATCTTTGGTCTTGATTTATCTAAGAATTCTATCTAATTATATATATTATATTTATAAAATACTTTATTTAATAATAAATTAAATGGATATTGATAATTATTTTATTAAAAATTTTCATCTTAAAAATATATTGTTTTGAAATTATGTATATTTTATTATTTAATAGTTAAAATAATAGCATTTATTGTTCTAGTTTAATTCAGTTTTATTTGAATTGTGAATCATATTAATAAGCGAATTTAAGTTATAGGTTCAAATTATTTAAAGAGGACAATAAGAACACCATTGAATTGTCTACCATGAATTTAATTAGTAGTTATGTGTCAAAAAAAAAGCATAATAAAATAAATATTACAACTATTAAAAAACATTATAGTTTCTTAATCATATTTTAGTTAGAACCAATATCATACATTTTTAATGTATTCACTAATGCCTTCTGACTTTTAATTAAGTATAAAAATTATATATGTACTATTTGTTAATAATATATATCATTATAATTAAAATATTATCTGATTGAGTCAAGAGGCTCATTCTATATTTCACTATGAGAGATGTGTAAATTTGTTTGCCTTTCCATCCTCTTGAAAATAAAATTAGAAATTAGAAATTGTGTTTTAAATAGAAAAATAATGTTGGCTATAATTTAAAAAAAAGGAATAGGAGTAAACAATGTATGATTAAGATGTTTAAACCTTATACTCTTCAAAAATATTTCAAAAGATATTTAAATAAACTATTTGAAGATCTATGTTAACTAATTTATGTTGATATCAACTTCATATATATTTATAAATAGAAAAAAAATTGTTAAAATAAAATATTTCATTGTTTTTTATACAAAAATATCAATGTAGGGCTATCAATAATTTTTAATAAGAATTAATATTGACATCTACCTAAAAATATATTAATAATAAAAAGTCATTTTAATTTGTGGGATAAAATGTCTCGATGTACATGTGATGTAAAATATTTTAATGTAAACTAATTATATATTATTTGAAAAAAAATATACATGTATCATGAACAAATTAAATTTTTCTAGTTAAAATGTTTATTTGGTGCTATATATACTATTCAAAAATACAATTTCACCATAAGAAATTTGATCCCTCTAGGCTTCAAGTTAAATATGTAATTAAGATGGATCTATATGGTTTGTAATTAAATATGGTTTATTAATTTGATTAATTGCAATGTATAAAATATTGTAATTAAATGTGTTATACTTTTATACTTTTATTTTAGAGACAAAGTATAAGATTAAAAATACTATTACTTCCAATTTTGAGCAAAGTAGTGTGATGAAAAGGTGCTCCATGGGAAAAGAGAACTAAAGTATTATAAGAAGGTGATCAACCCCACTCTTGCTAACCAAAATTATCATGGGCTTCAAGCGAAACTGGTGTATTCCCAAAACACCTTGTGATGAAAGAATTTGTCACCTTTGCGATACTAAAAAGGTTGAAGATGAAAAAACACGTTCTCTTGGATTTCCTGACTCTTACTCACATTCAATCTCATTTTTATAACATTTGTCATAATACCAATCTTCTTGACTTGCTAAAAGAGTGAAACTGTAGTGATCTAGGAATGCTTCTTTCCTTTCTTTTTAATCATAGAAATAAAATTTTAAAGATTGATGCAGGAACATCTAGCTCACCATGACCGGGTGAAGTCTCAGCCAGGTTTGAAGGTTGTTGATCATCTGGATTGTTTTTATTTTATTTTAGTACACGTGGTCATAAGGTAGCTTTTTAATTTGTTTTTCTGTCAGAGCCGGTGTGTTAAGTTACAGTTAAGTAGACAGTTAGAATTACTACAGTCTGAACAGTAATTAGGAAATAATTTGTCAACTTAGGAGAGAAAAGACAAACTGTCTAAATGAATCTTGTAATATCAAACGAGCAGTGGTTATCAATCATATCAAGATCGTTTAACTGAACCCTATGACAGTTTTAATTAACTGCAATCAACTGTAACAGAAATGTATAAAAGCAGGGATGTAACACGATGGAGGGGTTCAGCAAATTCAGATTGAAGAAATAAAAATAATACAGAGACAGATCTCTTCTACCATTGCCCATCTGCAATTACTATTCATTATTTATTTACTATAGCTTAATAACTTTTTTTTTCAATAGATTGATAAATGATAAACTCGGAGTGAACACGTGAATCGTGATCCCACTGTTTCTCGTAATAGACACACATATTGTTTCAAACCTGGGCAGACATCCGCACACAGCGTAGTGACTAACAAAAAGGGGAAAACAATCTGAGGACCAAGCAATAGTCAAACAACGTGAGCAAGAAAGCAATACACAGAAGACAAACCAGAACAGAGGTTTTCATCGCACATTTTCATAGTCACACAAATCGAACATTACATGCTAAAATTGTATTGCTTATGTTATCAAACGAAACATATACATCGAGGGTTTTCTTTCCTGTAAAATAAATAAACCAAGTTTCGTGACTGTAATTGAAGTTAAGGGCGAAACCCTAGATGAGGGTTTGAACACAGTCACCAATACTCTTTCCACCCAATGGCCATTGTAATCGACCAAAGCACAGTTATCGACGGAGACAATAATTACAGACAAAGCAATGACAAACTTTGACCATTAACCTACAGGACCCAGAGACCTAACAACACGTCAAAAGCTTGAAGAGCCAGAGCCTACCAGCAGGTTCCCATCGTGTGGAGTAGGAGACGAAGAGCCCACGTACCCAAGTCGCATTCCAAACTTGCACCAGAAAACCACTGAGATTAATATGCATGCACAACAATAAAACCCGGAAATGAAACTGTGCAAGATAAGAGGAATTATGTAGCTTACCTGAGCAGGCAGAGCTAAGCTCGAGGAATAGAGCCATCGCAAACGAATTGATAGAGTTGAGACCAAAGGAGCGGCATTGGTTAGCAACGATTCTACAAGGAGGACGAGTTGAAACAGGGAGGGGTAGCATTACCTGTTCGAACCTGCGAACGACCACCGAGGTACCCCCTGAATCCAGAACAACCATTACATACATAAGACAGAGACCGAAGGCAGCAGAAAATACGAGCTAAAGATAATCAAGCATGAGCAGTAGAGAGGAACCAGAACCAGAGAGCAGTCCCCTGATGGGCAGAAGTTTACAAACACCATCACAGTCAGAAAACATAACAATCGAGAACTCACCAGGTGAAATGAAGCTGAATAAGCACCACGGAGCTAGAGTAGCACCAAAACACCGGAGAAAACCTTCCATAGCCTTCACCAGAGGCGCACCAAAAGTCAAATAGAGTGATACACGTTCATAGCCTTCACCAGAGGCGCACCAAAAGTCACCGCATCCATGAGAGTAGAGGCTACACAGCACGACTTCGAAAACCCTCACAGAACTCTCTCGGTGGGCAGAACAATCTAGAATAGCCGAGGAACCAAGTGATTGGGGCAAAGAGCGAGTCTGGAACCAACCCCGAGGCAGATGGGCGGCCATTTAATGCAACATTAATTCACATTACCAACCAACAGCTAAAATATCAACGAACAATTTCCACGCAGATATAACAACTCAACAATAGTGAACACATCATAGCCTACAAACGCGTGGAACCGCGGGCCAGTGTGGCTAGGTTACACCAAAGTGGTATCAGAGCGAATTAAGTCGACTGAGGATATGGAAGTAGGGCAATGAGGTCGAGGTCGAGGTGGCAGAGGTGCTCGCAGATTGGCAGATGAAGAGTTGAGAGAGGAGATCAGAACTCTTGCTTCCCGTTTGGAGGCAGTAGAGGCAGGTAGACGAAGAGATCCAGAAATGGGTGATGCTAGTGAAGAGGAAGTAGAAGTAGCAGCAGATGGACTAGAGGGTGAATCCGCAAAGGTGAGATTGCTGAAGTCTGTTTTAGTAGCAAGCAGTAAACCTAAACCAGAACTCCCAACGTACGACGGCAGCCTGTCTATCGAAGTTTTGTTAGATTTATTAGCGAGATGGACAAGTACTTTGAGTGCGAGGAAGTCAGTGAAGACCGCAGAGTCAAATTTGCTGCGACGAAATTGAAGGACACGCAACCCTATGGTGGGATAGTGTCCAGAACGAGAGGAAGAGATTGAATAAGGCGTCGATTAAAACCTGGTCAAGAATGGTGGCCAAGTTAAAGGGCATATTTCTGCCAAGGGACTATCAGATTGCATTGCACAGGAAGGTGCAAAATCTAAGACAGAAAGGACTGACGGTAAAAGAGTACAAAGAGGAGTTCTATCGAGTGAATTTGCGAGCCGGATATATAGAAGATACCACAGAAAGGACAGCCAGGTATGTTAATGGGCTGAGGATGGATATTCTAGATGAAATAAGTATTTTATCTTTGAATAATACCGAGGAGGCATATCAGAGCACAATAAAGGTAGAGGAGAAAATTACCAGAAGGTAGAATGCCCGGAGAGGACGAGGAGCCAACAGAGGGAAACGCCAGTCCTATGGCAGGGGCTGAACTGCTAGCAGTAGTGAGGAAGCCAGCAGTTAGAAAACTTCTAGAACAGTAGACAGAGGAGACAGTACGAGAGGCGGCAGATCGTCCCAGCGCGGTAGGGGAAATGGATGAGGTAGAGGGGCTGGTTATCAGTGTTATAGGTGTCATAAGTGGGGGCACTGCTCGTTTGAGTGTCCAGAAGCAGATCCAACTAGACAGCGGGGTGCGTATGTGGTGCAACCAGAGGAAACAGCAGCACTCCCTCAAGAGGCGGAGAATGCTCCAAAGACGGGAGATGCTTTGGTGCTGCATAAGGTGCTATTGAAACCAGTCAAGGAGAATACCGAACAGACACAGTGGAAAGCTATGTTCAGGACGATTTGCAAATCATGAGGTAAGTGTTGTAAACTAATAATTGACAGCAGAAGTACCGACAATTTGGTGTCCACAGAAATGGTGGAAAAGTTGGAGTTGAAATGCTTAAAGCATCCCAATCCGTATAGAGTTTCGTGGCTGCAAAAGGGACACCAATTGCTGGTGGATGAATAGAGCGAGGTTGAGTTTTAGATAGGCAGACACAAGGACAAAATTATTTGTGACATCATGCCGATGGATGTATGTCACATATTGTTGGGCAGACCCTGGCAATTCGATAGGAAAGTGACACACGATGGAGTGATGAATTGTTATAAATTCGAGAAGGATGGAATCAAGAATACGGTTGTGCCTATCAAAGAAGAAGAAGGAGCAGCTGAGACAAGTGAAACCTGAGCATTGCTGGTGAGTGGAAAACTGTTTTTAAAATAGGTAGAGGACAGTAAGGTAGGTTATGCGGTGGTAAAGAAAGCAAGGACAGTTCTGCTGCATACAGAAATATCAGACTTGCCCATAGAGATTCAACAAATGTTAGAGGAGTTTGCAGACATAGTTGTAGATGACTTGCCAGACAAGTTACCCCCCAAGCGGAGCATTAGTCATCACATTGATTTCATACCCGGAGCCAACTTGCCGAACAAAGCGGCATACCGAAATGAGCCCCAAGGACAATGAAGAAATCAGAAAATAGGTGCAAGAGCTGTTGGACAAGGGTTTGATAAGGGAGAGCTTGAGCCCTTGTGCTGTTCCAACAGTCCTCGCTCCCAAGAAGGAAGGGGAATGGCGGATGTGCACCGAATCAAGGGCCATTAATAAAATCACCATCTGATACAGGTTTATGTTACTGCGAATGGATGATATGATGGACTGTTTAAGCGGGGCAACTTATTTCTCTAAAATAGATTTGAAAAGCGGGTACCATCATATTCGGATACGAGAGGGAGACGAGTGGAAGATGTCCTTTAAGACAAATGAGGGGCTGTACGAATGGCTGGTCATGCCATTTGGGATGAGCAATGTGCCCAATACATTCATGAGGCTAATGAATGCGATGCTGAAGGAGTATATTGGGAAGTTCGTGATAGTTTACTTGGATGACATCCTTATTTTCAGCAGAACGAAAAAAAAAAGGCACCTTCAACATGTGCGTAAGGTGCTGGAGAAATTACAGCAGAACAAACTGTTGATAAACTTGAAGAAATGTACTTTTATGCAGAAGGAATTAATTTATTTGGGATTTGTGGTAGCAAAGAATGAACTGAAGATGGATCCGAAGAAGGTGGCGGTGATAGTAAATTGGCCATCTCTGAAAAATCTATCTAAGGTACGTAGCTTTCATGGATTGGAAAGTTTTTATAGGAAGTTTATCAAGAATTTCAGCGAAATTTGTGCGCCCATGCTAGATACCATCAAAAAGGCCAGCCAGCCTTTTCAGTGGACAGAAGTAGCAGAGAGAAGTTTCCAGTTGTTGAAGAGGAAGATTACTAAGAGGCTGATCCTGAGGCTGCCAGACTTCCAGAAGTTGTTTCAGGTACGTTGTGACGCCAGCGGGATAGCAATCGAGGCTGTACTCAGTCAGGAGGACAAGCCTGTGGCATTATTCAGCGAGAATCTGAATGAGAGTAGGTAGAAATACTCATCGTATGATAAAGAGTTTTATGTTGTTGTACAGGCATTAAAACATTGGAGGCATTATTTATTGGGAAACGAATTTGTGTTGTTCTCAGATAATTCTGCACTATAGTATGTAATGTAGCATCACAAACTCAACCACAAACACACAAAATGGGTAGAGTATTTACAGAGTTTTAATTTCGTACTGAAGCACATTATTGGGCAAGCAAATAAGGTAGCAGACGCATTGAGTAGGAAGGCTCTACTTCTGCAAGAAAGCACTGTGCAGGTGCTAGGTTTTGAGCACTTACAGGATCTATACCAGATGGATACAGATTTTAAGGAAGCCTATGAGGCGTGCCATAACCCTTTAGTGAGGGACAATAGTCCTTGGTTGGACTACAATTTATAGGAAAAATTGTTGTTTAAAGGAGGATAGTTGTGCATACCTGACTGCTCGATGAGGGAGAATATTATTCGCGAAAAGCATAGTGGAGGTTTGGCCGGACACTTTGGCATGGATAAGACCCTCGAGCAGCTTAGTCACTTTTATTTTTGGCCGAAGATGTGACGAGATGTACAGCGTTTTGTGGCCAAATGCAAAGTGTGCCAATTGGCAAAGGGGCACAGTCAGAACACAAGACTATATGCACCGTTACCTGTTCCAAGCAGACCATGGGATTCAATCAGTTTGGATTTCATCTTAGGTCTGCCAAAGACATAGCGAGGATATGATTCAGTAATGGTAGTGGTGGACAGGTTCTCAAAAATGGCACATTTTATACCTTGCCGAAAAACCAGTGACGCCACCCACGTCGCCCACTTGTTTTTCAATGAGATTGTCAGGTTACACGGATTGCCCAAATATATCCTTTCGGATAGGGACGTGAAGTTCACAGGACACTTTTGGCGTACATTATGGAAGAGAATGGACACACACCTAAGCTAGAGTTCTGCATATCACCCGCAAACCGACGGGCAGACAGAAGTTGTAAACAGGAGTCTGGGAAACCTGTTACACAGCTTAGTCGGGGAGAATTCACGGATGTGAGACCAGGTGCTAGCACAGGCAGAGTTCACTTACAATGACATGCCTAACCGCAGCACAGGTTTCAGTCCCTTTCAGATCCTGTATGGCATGCATCCTCGCAGAGTGCATGAACTTCAGGACCTTGGATTGCAGGAAAGACAGAGTGCGGATGGAGAAGATTTTGCTAACGCGATGAGAGACTTGCACGAACAGGTGAAAATAAAGTTACAGGACAACAGTTTAAAGTACAAACAACATGCAGATCTAAAGAGGAGGGAAGTGCAGTTTGAAGTGGGGGACGAAGTGGGGGACGAAGTCCTCGCACACTTACGCAAGGAGCGCTTCCCTAAAGGTACGTACAATAAGTTGAAGTATATAAAGATAGGGCCTTGCAAATTCCTTCAGAAGTTTTTAGCTAATGCCTATGAGATACAGTTGCCACCCGAAATAGGCATTTCACCTATCTTTAACGTAGCAGACCTCTTCCCATACACGGCTGACCCAAAGGAAAAGGAAGAAGATGGACCCATACAATCTACACGGAGTACCCAGGAAGACGGAGAAGCTTGGAAGAGACAAATGCCTTACGTTCAACCTCCCGAGGTCGAAAGCATCTTCGAAACTCAGGTAGTTTAACGAACTCGGTGAAAGGACTACATGTAGTACCTAGTCAAGTGGAAGAACTGTCCAATTAAGGACAGTTCGTGGCTTGATGCTAGGTAGATTGCACAAACAGGAACTTCAGTCAAGAAGCTCATGGGTCGGAGCCATGATCTCTTTTTGCCCCGGGAGCCTGATGCAGGAGCATCTAGCTCACCATGATCGAGTGAAGTCTCATCCAGGTTTGAAGATTGTTGATCATCTGGATTGTTGTCATTTTATTTTAGTGCATGTGGTCATAACGTAGTTTTTTAATTTGTTTTTCAGTCAGAGTCGGTGTGTTAAGTTACAATTAAGTAGACAGTTAGAATTACTACAGTCTGAACAGTAATTAGGAAATAATTTGTCAACTTAGGAGAGAAAAGACAAACTATCTAAATGAATCTTGTAATATCAAATGAGCAATGGTTATCAATCATATCAAGATCGTTTAACTGAACCCTATGACAGTTTTAATTAACTGCAATCAACTGTAACAGAAATGCATAAAAGTAGGGATGTAACACGATGGAGGGGTTCAGCAAATTCAGATTGAAGAAATAAAAATAATACAGAGACAGATCTCTTCTACCATTGCCCATCTGCAATTACTATTCATTGTTTATTTACTATAGCTTAATAACTTTTTTTTCCAATAGATTGATAAATGATAAACTCGGAGTGAACACGTGAATCGTGATCCCACTGTTTCTCGTAATAGACACACAGATTGTTTCAAACTTGGGCGGACATCCGCACATAGTGTAGTGACTAACAAAAAGGGGAAAACAGTCCGAGGACCGAGCAACAGTCAAACAACGTGAGCAAGAAAACAATACACGAAAGACAAACCAGGACAGAGGTATTTTCATCGCACATTTTCATAGTCATTACAAATCAAACATTACATGCTAAAATTGTATTGCTTATGTTATCAAATGAAACATATACATCAAGGGTTTTCTTTCCTGTAAAATAAATAAACCAAGTGTCGTGATTGTAATTGAAGTTAAGGGCGAAACCCTAGACGAGGGTTTGAACACAGTCACCAATACTCTTTCCACCCAACCGCCATTGTAATCGACCAAAGCACAATTATCGACAGAGGCAATAATTACAGACAAAGCAACGACAAGCTGTGACCATTAACCTATAGGACCCAAAGACCTAACAACACGTCAAAATCTTGAAGAGCCAGATCCTACCGGCAGGTTCCCATCATGTGGAGTAGGAGACGGAGAGCCCGCGTACCCAAGTCGCATTCCAGACCTACACCAAAAAACTACTGAGATTAATATGCATGCACGACAATAAAACCCGGAAACGAAATTGTGCAAGATAAGAGGAATGTTGTAGCTTACCTGAGCAGGCAGAGCTAAGCTCGAGGAACAAAGCCATTGCAAACGAATTGATAGAGCTAAGACCAAAGGAGCGGCGTTGGTTTGCAACGATTCTATAAGGAGGACGAGTTGAAACAGGGAGGGGTAACATTACCTGTTTGAACCTGTGAATGACCACTGAAGTACCCCCTGAATCCAAAACAACCATTACAAACATAAGACAGAGACCGAAGGCAGCGGAAAATATGAGCTAAAGATAATCAAGCGTGAGCAGCAGAGAGGAAGCAGAACCAGAGAGTGGTCCCCTAATGGGCCGAAGTTTACAAACACCATCACAGTCGGAAAACATAACAACCAAGAACTCACCAGGTGAAACGAAGCCGAATAAGCACCACAGAGCCAAAGTAGCACCAAAACACCAGAGAAAGCCTTCCATAAGTTCACAATCAAGTCGAATAGAGTGATGCATGTTCATAGCCTTCACTGGAGGCGCACCAAAAGTCACTGCATCCATCAGAGCAAAGGCTACACAGCACGACTCCGAAAACCCTCACAGAACTCTCTCGATGGGTAGAACAATCCAGAATAGCCGAGGAACCAAGTGATTGGGGCAAAGAGCGAGTCGAGAACCAGGCCCGAGGCGGATGGGTGGCCATTTAATGCAACATTAATTCACATTACCAACCAACAGCGAAAATATCAATAAACGATTTCCACGCAAATATAACAACTCAATGATAGTGAACACGTCATAGCCTATAGACACATGGAACTGCAGGCCAGTGTGGTTGGGTTACACCAAAGATTGTCAATTAATCCCATATCTTTAGGTCGGATATACCATATTAGTGTTAGGATATTCCGACACATAGGAAATAGTTAAGTTCAACTTAGTCTAGTATAGAGTTAGGTATAGAGTTAGGTAAAGTGTGTTTCTTTACCGTTGTACATTTTGTAACTTACAATCCGACGGTCACGATATGTAGTGATCCGACGGTTCATTCTCTCCTCGGTATTACCGACACTTGATCCGTGGCTTGACACCCGATTGGTCCATGCATTCTATTTAAAGCGCATGGAGGGTCATTTGTAGGTTAACCGTGCATGAGAGAAGCTTATGTAAATTTTCATTCTTTTATTAATAAATTGCCTGTAGTAGCCACGTTGACGCAGGCCGTGGACTGTTTCCCTCTCTGAGGGTTTTAACCACGTCAAAATACTGGTGTATTGATCTGTGATCTGTTTGTGAGCGGTGTCCTTTTGGTGTTCTGTCTGAGGAACTTACCCTGTAAATTCCTACATGGTATCAGAGCGTTTTGAGGGCCGCGTCCGTTGTTGATCCAAATTTGAAGCCGGTAGAACTGCATGCGACTGCCATCTCCTAGATCTATTGTTTCTGATTGCTTTCGGGCCGAGAGGACTGCTCTGTTGTGTTGGGAGCATCTGTTCAAGTGTGGAACCCCTTTCGCTTCACGCGAAAAGGTTTTCGGTAGCCCTAGCTGCGTCATTTTTTAGATCTGGAGGTATACAATGTTTATTTGCAGTTTACTGTTATTTTCTCTCTGTTTATTTCGGTTTCGGTTTATTTAGCTATTTTTTTTACCGGATCTATACCTTTCATTTCTGCGTATGCTCTTTGCCATGCGACTCTGTGCGATCTGGGCAAATCAGAAACAGAAAGGAAGGATTTTTTTTCTCATGCGTGTATGCTCTTTTCCCTGCACCTTAGTGTGATCTCGGAAAATCAGAAACATTGAGAAAAATATTTAGTTTTTCGGCTAAAGTTAAATTTTTTTTTAAATATTTAGTTTTTTGGGTAAAGCTAACTTCGAGCCATAAGGTTCGTTTTTCTTTGCATGTCCGTGTTGGGTTTTGTGTTTTGTGTTTTGTAGGGAAAAAGAGGTTTCTCAAGGCAAGCACGCAAACCAAAGCCCCCCCTCTCTCTCTCTCTCTCTCTCTCTCCCCCTCTCAAATTTTTGTATAGATCAATTGGTTCAAAGTTCTTTTAAGAGAGTAGAGGTCTTGGGTTCAAATCTCCATTTTGTGGGGGCGTTTTTTTTTTTCATTCCCGCACTTTCGCGCACTTTGCCGGCAACTTCAACAAATATTTTTCAAAAAGCCATAACTTCTTCATCCGGAAGCCTTTTTCAGAGCCGTTTTTTTTAAAACAGCCTAATTTTTCGAGATCTATCCATTGGAACACTTACTTTCAGCATCTTCAGCTTCAAGTTTTTTTAAAAAAATGGAAATTCCATGCCAAGTCATTCTTGACAGCACTAACTACTTCCAATGGGTATCCTACATGGAAGATTTACTTAGAAGTAAAGGTCTCTACAGAATAGCCACAGGCCAAGAGAAAAAACCAAAAGATGAAGACATGTTTGCAAAATGGGAAAATAGACAATATCAAGCACGTGGTTTGATAGGGATGTCTATTTCTCCTGATCTTAGATTCCATATTGCAGAACTTGATACTCCTCATGAAGCATTGGAACAAATCACTAAAGTTTTTGGGATTAAAAATGAAATTAGAGCCCATCAACTTGAAAATGAGTTGCTTACATTGGATCCTAATAATTTTTCTTGCATTGAAGATTTCTTGTCCAAATTCAAGACCCTTAGATATCTCTTGGAAGGTGTTAAGGTTAAGAAAGAAGATAGTAACCTTATTTATTCCATCCTTACTAAGTTTGGACCAGGCTACTCTGTATTTGTTTCCACCTTCCATTCTACAAGGAAAGCTTTCATTTGTCAAGGAAAAGACTACAAGGCCCCTTCCTTTGACTCTTTTTGTGATTCTTTAATAAGAGAACAAGAAAAACTCTTACACCTTGGTCTTCTTAATCTTGGAAACTCTTCCAAGAAAGCGTTAGCAACCCAGCAGCAACAAAATTTAAAGAATCCTAGGAAGTCATATCCTAAAAAGAATGTTCCTAAACCAAACAAGGGTCCTAAGCAAACGCAGTCTGAAAATGAAAGATCATTTCAGCAAAATGATAAGACCAATAAAAACAAATGGAAGAAGATTGATAGACATTGTAACTTTTGTAATCGAGATGGCCACTTAGAATCTAAATGCTTTAAGAAGATGGAAGCCTTGGAAGCCGCAATGAAGAAACATAACATCCATGTGGAGCATTCTTCTACTTCAACTTCAACTTCATCTTCAGGAATGGCACTTTCTGCATGTCGTTGTCAATCATCTCAGTCTGGTTATGCATTAAATGTATCTTCTTCTTCTCATTCTCATGAGTGGCTCATTGATTCTGGAGCCTCTTATCACATGGCCAAAAACAAAGCCATGTTTTCTTCTTTACATGATTGTAACACCAAAAATATATATGTTGGTGATGATAGATCTCTTAATGTTGTAGGGACTGGAACTGTTCATCTAGACAATGGTCAGTTTAATGATGTATTATGTGTTCCAACCTTATCCAGCAACCTTCTATCTGTATATCAGATAACTCATTCAGGTGAAGGTAAAATTGTTGAATTTTCACCTCATGATGTTGTAATCAAGGATCTAAGAGATCCTAAACAGATTCTAGCTACTGGTATTGCTGATGATTCCACAAGGTTGTATAAGTTTCACAACTTTGGGTCATCAAATCTTCCCTCAGTATTTGTTGCTCATAATGATGAAGTGAGCAAACTTTGGCATGAGCGATTTGGTCACTTAAACTATCGCTCTCTTCAGAACCTATGTAAAGAAAATATGGTGACAGGTCTTCCCATGGTATCTTGCAGAGATGGTGTTTGTTCCGGATGTGTACTCGGAAAACATCATCAGGACAGTTTTGAAAAACGTGCCTCTTGACACGCCTCGGCCCCTCTATAGCTTGTGCATAGTGATTTATGTGGTCC
>APFE031447635.1:34533-55448 GCA_000404065.3 Pinus taeda | reverse complement strand
GTAAGCCAAAAATTTCTCTTATGTAATTTATACCAATATTTTTATTTAATTCATTATAGATCACAAAACCTAGATACAAAAATAATAAAAAATTATTTAAATACTTCATTTAAAAAAATAAAAACATCTTCTATTTTTACTCTTAATTTACAAATAAAATAATTTTCTTAATATATAAACTTACACTTTCTATAGTTTAAAATAAACACTTAAATATTAATATTTTTAATCTAATAATTTAAAATCAATTTCAACCATATTGATAGTTTAGATATATGATATTTTTCTTTTATAAATTTGGGAATAACTTTTAACATCTTTCATATATACAAATATACATAATATTTTTATATAAATATAATAATACTTATATTACATACTTTTTATAAAATTAGCCTATTATATATTATATATTATATATAATACACCTAAAGTGATATATTATAATGTTACTCTAAATTAAATTAAAGTATAAGATGTATGAAACATATACATATTTTTATAAGTGTTTACCTTGTTAGGGACTATAGTACTCGCTTGGATATAGAGTTTATTGACTTCCGATTATTTTACCAAGTTTTTGTAATTTTCACCAAATTTCTGAGGAAATTTCTAAATACTCTTATTGTCCAATAACTTTTTTTTAATTCCTTGAAATATTATTTCTAATTTTCCATAAGTTGAGTGAGCTCTGATGGGACATAATTCCTGTGGTGCAGAGAATTTTTTTTTCCTATTTTCCTGTGCTTGACAATTCATTTTAAAATTTAAAATAAAAGGCTAATTTTGTAACACTCAAACTACTATGTTATTGCTTTGCCCAATGATACAAGAAATGACTTGGTTGTAGGTCATTTACATAGGTAGGGGAGGGTTGAACAAATCTCCATGAAGTTGATACATTTCTTAGAGTGCAGAGCTCTAGAGGAAGAATAAGTTTTCACCTAGCAAACTAAGAACCATAACTGTAGCAATGTATTTCAATGGGCAGAGCTTATAATGGAAGCTTTCATTGTGTACAGGAAGCTTCCTCTACATAATCAAATATTTCAATAAAAAACTATAAACCTAGAAATTATAAATATAAATTAGATTAATTTAACTTTTTTCCAAATCAAATTCATTTAACAATAAATTTTATCAATTCCTAAAAGCAATTAATATTATTATGAAAGAAAATGAGATGTCATTTGTAAAAGTCGTTATATAATTAAATAGTTTCCATTCTTACAAAATTCACACATAAAATAATGTTGCTAGACTTCTCAAAAGTTAACTGAATTAATACTCATAATTTCTTTACATATAATTAAAGAAAAACATTGCAAGGAGGTAATTGATACATATCCCGTACTTACAAATAATTACATAAAAACATTTGGAGAAGCTTATTGAATTGATATGGATCATATATTTACATACGATTATGAGGAAACATGTGATTATAGCAGAGAAGTAGAAATTCAAAAAACTATAACAAAAGAAATCCAAAGCTTAAAGACAATCCTAACATCCATTTGTATGAGTCCCTTCTATTCATATCATTTACTAAATGCCTCTAGGGAAGCCAAAGATGAAGGGGACAATGTTTCATTGTGAAAATATTCCTTGTTCAGATTTTTCATTTGGTGGAGCTTACAAAGAAAGCTATGTGCAATGAAAGATTAACTATGTCTAAATCAAATTTAACTTTAACTTTATAACCAAATCAAATTTATTTAATAATAATTTTGATCAATTTATAAAAATGCTTAGGGCTTATGATACAATAAACTATTTTTTTGAAGTTGAAAGCAGATCTCACAATACATGAAACTATGGGTTCTATTTTTCAAAGAATTATGAAAAGCTCCATAATTGATTTTGTAATAGTCAATGCTAAATTAGTATTTGTACTAATTTAGTTATACACTTGTATATTTTGTTTTCTTAAAGAAAATAAGAATTTAAAGAACTTGTGCTAGAGAGAAAATATACATATTCCCTTTGCACATATATAAAATTAAATGAAACCTTTAAATATTTATTTCATATTTAAATATTTAACATGCTAAAGTGCAAGTTGACATTACACATTATTTTTGTAGTCATAATCTTAGGATACAAACTAAGAACCATAATTGTAGGAGCTTGTAGGAACTTGTTCAAAACTAAAAATGAAAGCTTGCAATATGAAGAGGAAGTGAAAACTCATCACAATGAAAACTCCCCACAATGAAATAATGACTATAACCAAATCAAATTTCACTTTAACTTTATAACCATTCAGATTTATTAGTAATAAAAGAAAAAAACAAAGAAACTAAGAAAAATTCATTGCATTAGAGAGAAAATAATACCTTAACACACTTTCCCCTCTCATATCGATTCTACAACCTTCTCCTCCATTAAGTTCGCCAATGCTTTCGAAAACAAAGCCCAAAGTACTATAGCACAATAGTTAACTCTCGATGGAAAACCTCAAACACAAACCAACATGCCAGGAAACAAAACCCAAAGTACTATAGCACAATAGTTAACTCTCGATGGAAAACCTCAAACACAAACCAACATGCCAGGAAAAAACACTTCTATAATTACGCACACTAAGTGCAAAGTCTCAAAGAGTCACTATGCAGCCAAGGAGAAAATGGAAACTACACCCTTGGGAGCTCAATTTTACTAGTTTCCATGAGAGAGGGATTCCATATAATTTTCAAATTTCCAATCAAAAACATTTCCTAACAATTTTTGGATAGAAAGATACCATTCCCTCATCTCCATTTCAAGTTAAAGTATATTTCTGTCGGATAGTAAATTGAATATCATCTTGCTCCCATGAAGTTCATCCTTAATCACATGCATACTTTTATTTCTTAATCATAACTAAAAATATTATATTGATAAATTTGGTATTATTTTTTCTTAACCATAATTAAAAATATTATATTGATGAATTTGATATTGTTATTTCTTAATCGTAACTAAAAATATCATTTTGATAAATTTTGCATTGGTGCTAGACCTTTGCATTGATATAAACATTGTTTTGTATATCGATCAAGAAAATCTTGTACATAGTCACAATAGTATTGGCATAGATTTAATAAATTAAAATATACTATAGATTGAGCTATTATAATAGTTACAAATAATTACAAAAAAATATTTGGAGAAGTTTATTGAAATGATATTGATCATGCATTTACATATGATTATGAAGAAACATGTGAATGTAGTAAATAAGTAAAAATTATACAAATCATAACCAAAGAAATCCATAGAAAAAATAATCCTAATATCCATTGGGTTGTGTCCCTGTTATTCATATCATTTAATCTATGCATGTTAATGGATGCATGCAAGGAAGCCAAAGTTGCAGGGAAAAATGTTTCATTGTGCATAGCTTCCTTGTGTGGAGCTTTCATTTTTTGGAGTTTTCATTGAAAGTTTTTGTTATGTAGAGGAAGCCTCCTCTAAGTAGAGAAAGCTTCCTCGGCACAAAGAAAGCTCGAAACAATGAAACATTGATTATGTCCAAATCAATTATAATTTTAACTTTATAACCAAATCACTTTTATTTAATAATTTTTTTTATTAATTTCTAAAAACAAAGGAACTTATAATACAATAAATTATTTTCCCAAAATTGAAAGTAGGTTCTCATAATATATTAAACTCTCTGCTTTATTTTTTAAAGCATTGTGAAAAACTCCATATTCTATTTTGTAATTTTCAATGCTAAATTATTCATTGTAATTAATTTAGTTATGCATGTGTACATTGTTATGAAAGTTTTAATTATTTATTTAATAATTAAATATTTAACATGTCAAAGTGCATGTGGATAATACACATGTTTTTTGTGATCAAAATTTTATTGTGCAAACTAAGAAACTTAATTGTAAGAGTTTGTTTCATTGTGCATAGCTTACAATGAAAGCTTGCATTGTATGGAGGAAGTGAAATCTCTCTATAGTGAAAAATCGACATAAGGAAATATACTCACAATGAAACATCGACTATGACCCAATAAAATTTATTTAATAATAAATTTTATCAATTTTTAAAAATGTCAAATATTTATGATACAATAAATTATTTTTCTAATATTAAAAGTAAGATTTCATAATATAGGTTTTATTTTTCAAACCGCTGTGAAAATCTTTGTATTTCATTTTGCAATAGTTAATGCTAAATTAACATTTGCAATTAATTTGGTTATACATGAGTACATTTTCTTTTCTTAAAGAAAATAAGAATTTAAAGAAATTGTGCTAGACTTTATATATACATATTCACTCTAAACATATCTAAAAGGCTATCAATGTTTTAAATATTTATTTTATAAGTAAATATTTAACTTTTCAAAGTGTGTGTGGATAATACACATTTTGTTTGTGATCATAAGCTTCTGGTGCAAATTGGGAACCATAATTGTAGGAGTTTGTTTCATTTTGTGGAGCTTTACATGTGAGGAGCTTAAAATGAAAGTTTTCATTGTGTGGACAGAATAGTGAAAGCTTTGCACAATGAAGCATTGACTATGACCAAATAAAATTTAACTTTAACTTTATGAGGAGATCATATTTGTTTAATAATAAATATTATCAATTTCTAAAAATAATTAATATTATTATAATATAAAGAATAAATATATAAAATAACAAACCACATCATTTACGAGGGTTTTAATATACCCATCTTCTTCACACTAAAAATTTAGGTTGAAGAAACAGAATTCATATAGTAATTACTTGCGACAAGACTCAAATAAGAACTTTCATAAATGTAGAAGGGGTAAAACAAATATCCGTAGAGCATTCTCAAATAAGCAGAAAACAAATATCCAAAATGATTGTCATTGTGATATTTCATTAGATGGAGTGTGGAAGAAGAAATGATTATGGAAATCAATTATGTAATACCCATCTCTTCATTATGATAATGTCTTGTTATTTTTGAAGTCGAGTACTTTTAAATGTGATGGCTAGAAATCCATGTTGGGTTTGAAATGAATGTGAGTAATAAAGTTATTGTGAAGTAATAAATATATTTTTTGTCAATAAATAAAATGTGTGAAATTACTTACGAAAGAAGCAGTAGAGATAGAAGATTCTTGCAAGGACTTGAAACCATCATTGATGGGTGAAATTAGGAAAAATCTTCCTTTATATCTCTCTTCAAAAACTCTAGGAGGAAATGGATATGATTTAATATGATATAATAAAAAGATCTATTAAATCAATTAGTTGGAGAAAAACACTAAGTACGGGTGGAATAAAGTGGCAGGGCAGAGAAAGATGGACTTTCAATAAAAAGGAAAAACACCATTTAAAGAAAAAAAAGTTCTAAGCAAGGGGGTCGAGAGACCCAAAAATCATGATGCTTCTAAAATATACTAGGGAAGAAGACTTATAAAATACATCACTTAAGGATCAATGAGGTTGTTGGTTCAGGTGGTAATTATATCTTGGCTTGAGGAAGAACTATTGGAATTAGTTCGTGGTGAGTTGGAATGTGTGTAGTTTCCAAGTAGTTGTTCCGACAACAATTCTGGTTATGAAACAACTATTTATCTTGATAATTTTATTTAGTATGATAAGCAAAAGATATATTGTTCTACATTTGAATGAAATAGATATTAAAATTTGTTGAATAGTTTTATCATGTGAAACTAATCTAAGGTTTCATGTGTAGTCTATTGTTTTAATGGAAGTTTGTTGGAATAAGGAATTACTAAGGGGGAGTGGGTGAATCACTAATAGTGAAGTTCTTTCAAATTTAAGTATAATTATTTAACTATTTTCTCTACAGTTAGTTACTTATTAGAGATTTCATACACAATACAAATGATCATCAAGATACGACATTCACATGTACATAAAATCAATCACATGAGCAACATAAACATATTAACACAGGTATTTTTACGTGGAAACGGAAAAAAAATAAAAAATAATAATAATAATAATAATACACCAATTTGTTTGTTATTATGATGTAAATTAAGCACCTACTTAGTTGCATCAATTTTTTTGTGAGTACCCACTCAGAGGAGGCACCGACCCCCTTAAGATAGAAGCCAACTACTTGCCAAGAGGCACCAACCTCTTATGAATGCAGGCCACCACCTTCTCTAGCCATTGTTCTACCTATCATACAATTTTCAAATTGAAAATAGAGGAAATTACATATACAAAGAAATATCAATGAGATTCATTGTAGTATCATATTTCTTCTTTTGTGCCTGTATGCTTCCACAGGAACTGTCGGCATCTCATAGCAGTAATGACCCACTCTTCTCCTTTTCTCTGAATTGTGATGTAGTGTTGTTTTAATCAATCCTAATTGACCAAGGCTACAACCATTTAATTGTCAACCGAGGGTAGGTCTATTATTTCAATGGAGTTTGCATTATCTGTGCCGATACACTACAACCAAGAGTAAAAATAGAAAATGATAAAGAATGTCATTGAATCAATTACCAAAACTAATTCATTCATGCAAAAATTAAAACACTCTACACAAATTAAGTCACACTTCACAATTACCAGAGCAAAACCGTGCCACACACTATACTGATAACTACACCAGTTGGTCAACTACCATACTGCTAATCAAATTGGTGTAACATCATAACATAATTCTGGAACCAAAGAAAATATATTCTACAAATTATACAATGACAATAGAAAACCATGCAAACAATAAAAGAGATAAACAATAATGTACAACTACTCTACCATTGTAATCCCTGCTAAGGAGGAGGTCCCTTCCTCCCTATAAAAGGCGTAGGAATCAACATGAGATTAGTGATAGAATCAATTGAGAAACAATAACAACATCACTGCAATGTCTTTGATATTAAAAACAATAAAAGGTTGCAACATCAAAATAACAATACTCTCTATGTCAACTCCCATACCTAAGAGATTAAGTTTCTCTTATAGCTATCACATACCGAAAATTAGGAATAGATCAATCATGAGAATATTACAATTATCATGCTGATCATAAAATGGAAATCATTATAACCAGTTCCTAAGTACGAATTCTATTCAGATACATTGGTTAAGATGATAACCACTTCGATCTATCACTTCCTGAATTAACAATTCATAACTTCCAATAGCTGTTACGTGGAATAGTACCCATGACTCTTACAACTATGATATAACAACATCATGCGGTCAAATGATGGTTTAGGATGTAACAACAATCACTCGGTAATAGCAACCTTGTAACAGCACTCGTGGTGTAACAAAAGTAACCTAGACAACAACGCAATGTAACAAAAACACACGTAACAGGATCATGGTGTAACAACAAGATCTATAAAATCGCACCGAGTGTAACAACAATCTGTTCCATCCTACTCTTAGAATGATCAACGTGGTTGTGCGTTCCATAACCTCATTCTCGTAAGAAACACCTAAACAGTAGGAGAGGATCACAAATACTTCTCCAATGCATACCTCAATTAGCCATAATAAGGAATATTTCACTGTTATATTTACCAAAAATGGAAAAACAACATGATGGAAAAATATCTTGTTCTTAATACGGAAAAGGTGATTAACATGTAAAAACTACACCTAAAATCTCCACCCAACTAAATAAATTTCATGTCCTCATGAAAAACCTCAGTTTCTGTTGTTATACCTCTTATGCAGGTCCCTAAAATTATAGGCACCAGCAGTGTCTTCACTATGAGACCTGCATCCCTGAGTAGTCATTAGCTGTCATGGCTAAGATTCTTTTTCACAGTCATACAAGTGGTAAGACGGCCGGTATTCCTTCACTGCTAACTAAATAAGAGGATATTTGAATCTATGTATGATCCAGAATGCTCAAAATATTTGCACTATTTGGCCATATTCTGGTACTCGTGTAATAGCAACCACAAAATTCCTGAACTCAAAAGGATTTCCTTCTTGTAATCTAGCACTACAGTCCTCTGTGCATTTAAGGCACCCTGTTAGTGCTCAACTTTTCGTTTGTGCATAAATATTGAGGAAAATCCCCACAATCCTTTTTCTGTAAGTGGTTGATTGTTCCATAATTCCCAGGGTACTCAAGAAAAACTTCAACTCACATCTCAAATGATAAACCATTCTTGGTTCTTCCCTAATCCATAATGTTGCCCTTTCTTCATTGGTCTGAGCTAACTTCATATCCAAATTCCATTCGATTTCATTCCTCATAAAATAAATGAAGGCTCACAACTGAAAATCTCCCATATAAGAGAAAACACTTTCCACCGTCTTTGTACTGACATATTCACACATCATGTTATGAAAAAACAACTCACAAAGTAATCATTGCTCATCAAAATTACAAGCACATAAAATTTTAAAAAAAGTACAGGTAGAAGAACCCAAATAAGGTATGTTTTCAAAGATTTCTTTTCTCTGAAACAAATAATAATGTTCCCAGATGAACACTAGATATTATGGGGAAGTCTTCATGGCCATAGCCATATGTCTAATATTCTCCAGCAAAACGTATGGGAGGTTTATCATCTATCGATGTGAGAGGTGATTCAACAACGGTAAGTGGTAATTGAATACAATTGTTTCCCTTGCCTCACAGGTGATATACTTGATGAGGTAAAGGGAACCTTCTGCCTATGGTTGGAGATGCAATAACCTATCAATTCCTCTTCCTATCTTCACTAGTCATTCCTCCCCTTGGAGAAAATCCTCCTTCAAAGAGGGGTTATTGATTTTTCTGTTAAACCACATCTTTCCCTATGTTGGAAATGTCGTTACACGGGCACTTACCTCCTTTGTAACTTCGAGATGCAATCCCCTAACCTTTGCTTGATTCCACTTTGGCATGCTTCAGGCTAGTTTGTCATTGCCTCTGTTGATCTTGGTTTATGTCGAATTGTTGCCCCACCCATTGCTACATTGTTTTGATGTTGATCTCCCCTCTTATCCTCCATGAGAAATTTCGAAGTGATCGACACAATGCTCAGCTATTCTAGCTCTCAAAACTATTCTCCTCCACTTCTATTTGAGAGTTCTCAGTGAGGATATAATGCTTGAATAGTGGGTAAATGGTAGAGTGACGCAGTGAGGTTAAAGTCAGGACTTCAAATTAGGATCCGTACTACGCAATAACATTTCCTTATTAATGCTAAGTTATGGAAGGTCCACTTTGAGGTACAATTCCCTTTTCAGCCTGATCGATCATTAAATGATAATGACTATGAGATCATCATACTTTGGTTTTGGTTTAAATGCTCACAGGTCATGCAAAGGTCATTTCATAATGTCATTCATCCATCCCCCATCTTAGATGTGACGGTTGACCTCAGACATCAAAAGGATATCACATTAGACTTCCAAAATTACTAAATAGAAGAGGATAATGATATTAGTTTTCGTGATGTACCTAGTACGACATGGAGATAAGACATTGGGGACAAGGTGCACAAAATTAATTCCGACAGTCAAGGAAATTTCTCTCGAGTCATGGTGATGTGTGTTGTGTATCACAATAGATAATTTACTTGGATTATTTCTAGAAGTGATTGGTTGTTCTAGATGTAAAAGCAAAGATGACTGTTATGCATTACTCATTTCCACAAAACATAAAAACAAAGAACTAAAATAGTCGTGTAACAACATTATTGTAAGGTATGCTTGAAATAATAAATGTTGTTTCAAAGTGTGTAACAATCTCCACAGAGTGGTTTTCAACTATTATAGAAATTTTTTGTGTACGCCCAAAAGAGGGTTTCAGAGCCATATTATTTTCATTATTTATTTTCTTATTTTTGCTTTAATTTTTATTTTTATTATTATTATTATTTAGCAAGTGTAACAGCCGCTGACAAAGGATGGTTTTCGGTTGTTACACTTATTGAAAAATTAGAATTTTGGAAACACAGGGGGGTTTTCTCCTACTCCTGTATGCTGAAGATCCAAATTTGTGACAATGTTAGCAAATGAATCCCTTGAAGCCGGTTTATGATATAACGAAAGACGATGTCCATTTTCAAGAAATGGTGTCCTTGCACTGTCAATGGTAACGAAATTCATAGTCCCATTGTCAAAGACTGCATCTACCTCATAGGGACCTAGCCATCTGGTTCATAGTTTACCCTTTAAGTTCTTGAATCTTGAATCATACAGGAGAGCCCAATATTCTTTCTGAGACTTCTTATTCTCGATCAACCTGTCATGCCACTTAGCTCTCTGCTACTAGATAATCTTTGTTTGCTGGATAGTATCCAAGTGTTTCTCCTCCAATTGATTGATTTGTTTCAAACTTTGCTTTTGTGTTGTAGCTAGATCCAAATTAACCTGGAATGTTGTTCTCAATGTCTTCATTTCAAACTCAGTAGGGAATAAGGGATTTTTACCATACACAAGTTCATATGGTGAGAATCTTGTAGTGTTCCTCAATGTAGTTCTATATTCCCACAACACTTCTGGAATTTTATCAGCCCAATTCCTTCAGGGACTAGCCACAGTCTTGGTAGGAATCCCCTCAGTGACCTTTTTGGTGCTTTCCACTTTGCCATTTTCTTGTGGGTGATAAGGTGTTGTGATTCTATGATGGATTTTATATTGTTCAACCAACTATATGCGATGTAAATTGGGGCCCTCCATATGTCACTATATCCCTGGGTATCAAAAAATGGAAAAATATGTCTACAAATAAGAAGTCTAAAACAATTTTCTCTATGGCTATGGTTAGTGCTTTTGCTTCAATCCATTTTGTGACATAGTCAGTGCAAATCAAGATGTAGTATTTTTGTCCAGTTGAAGGATTAATTGGTCCCACAAAGTCGAAGGTCTATTTCTCAAAAGGTTCTAAGACTATTTGAGGTTGTAATGGCATCTCATCTCATTGCATCTGTTGGGCCATCCTTTGGAAACTATCACATCCTTTCATGAACTTGTTGGCATCCTAAAATATTGTTGGCCATTAGTATCCCACTGAAAGGACTTTGTATCTTGTCCCCTTTCCTGCAAAGTTCCCTCCACGAGGATCCTCATCACAAGCCTTAAGGATGTCAAAGATCTCATCTTCCCTAACACAACGTCTGATCTGAAAATCTGGTCCAATGAGATAGAGATTCCCATCTATCCAGGTATGTGTAGCACTTTTTTGTATGATATTTATCTTTTCCTTGGAGGACAAGTATTGTGGATAATTCCCTACAACAAGATAATTGGTTATATCCACATACCATGGTGAGTAAGTAGAAATAGAAAAGAGATATTCATCGGGGAAAGAATGCACAGTAGAAATGCAATTGTCATCAATAGTTAACCTAGAGAGAAAATCATCTACCACATTATCTTATCCAAATTTATCTATAATTGTGATATTAAATTCCTGTAACAACAATAGCAAGTGTGTAATTCTACCATTGGTAATTGGCTTATTCATCAAAAAATGAATGGAAGTGTGGTCAGTCTGTAAAAATAATTGATACTTGATAATATAATGTCAAAACTTATTGATGGCATGCACTATTGCTAATAATTGCTTCTGGGTCACTATTTAATTGAGATCAGTGAGAGCCAAATTCTTGCTTATGTAATAAATAGCGTAAGGTTTCCTATCCTCTAGCTAGCCCAAAAAAACACCTATAGTAATATCAGATGCATCTGTAGCTATGTGACTTGACAATTCTCAATTACGTCCATGTAAAACTAGCGTTGTTGATACACAACATTTCAGCTTCAAAAAGCCCTACTCACACTTTCCTGTCCACAAAAATTCTACATCTTTCATAAGTAAGGAAAACAAGGCAATGCAATTTTTTAAAAATTATCTATAAACCTTCTGTAATACACTGCATGTCTCAAGAAACTCTATACCTCTTTTTGCGTCTTGGAAGTTGGAATTTTTAGAATTACCTCTATTTTAGTAGGGTCTATGTTGATCCCATCAGCAAAAACATAGTGTTCTAGCATGATCCCTTTAGTCATCATCATGTGACATCTTTCGGTGATCAAAGAAACATTACTCTTTACACAACGTTCCAACACTTTTTCTAAATTAGCTAATGTTGTTTCGAAAGAATCACCATAACGTGTAAAATTGTCCATCAATATTTCAAGGCAGTCATTCAATAAATCAGAAAAAATTCCCAGTATTGCCCTCTAAAAATTTGTTGCCAATTGGAGAGTCCAAAAACGAGTACTCCATATGCAAAATGTCCCTGGGGGAGAGTAAAGGTTTTTTTATCCTGATCCTCTGGGGAAATATGTATCTAGTTGTAGCCACTAAACCCATCTAAAAATATAAAAAAAAAAGTTCTAGGAAAGGGTGTCAAGGACCTTATCTATAAATGGTAAAAGAAAATTGTCCTTTTCGGTGGCCTTATTGAGTTTAGTGTAATCCAAACACAGTCTCCACTTGCCATTATTCTTAGGGAAAATGATAAGAAGAGACACCCACTCACTATCAAATATTGGATAAATAAAGTTAACATTTAGGAGGTTTTGTAATTCTTCTTTCACTGCCTCCTTCAATGCAAGGTTCATGTGGCACTGCAGTTGTCTAATTGATTTGCATCCATCCTTCAAATAAACGCAGAGAGTGCACAGGTTGGGATGAATCACTTTCGTATCCATGTAGTCCCATGCACATTCCTTTTTGTATTTTTGTAACAAGTGTAAGACTATCTTGTTTTTTTTCTGTAGTCAAGTTGGGATTAATGTTCAGATACTTTCCTGGTTCTATTTCGACTCGACTGTTGTCAGTATGCATAGTGGTTCTCATTTGTTCAAAATTTATATGTTCTACCTCCTGTTCCTTCTTTGAATTTTCAATAGCACCGACAGAAAGAGAGATACTAATAAAGCCATTAATGATATCATCTTTTGTCTCATCCTTGAAATACTGAGATTTTCCCAGAGTGAGGAGAGGTAGGGAAACATCTGATTCAGGTTGAAATTTATCCCATCGGGGATTGTTCAAATCCATATTTGGCTTGGGGGGTAAAGGTTAATGTTCTTTGTAGCCTAGCCATATGAAATCATCATAGATCCATATTTGCATCCTATAAATTCATTTGTAGTGGCCAATCAGGGTCTCCCTAGAATCAAAGGATGTCCCCCAGGTTGTATTTGTTTTGTAAGACAATAAAGTTACCCAGATACCTCCAGGAAGCTATTGTGATTACTATGTCTTCTAATACCCCGTCGACTTTAACACGGGACGTATCTTCTAATTCAAGTACAATAGGCATATGTCTAAGTCCATGTAGTCCCAGGGTGGTAATGAGGTCCTTTGTCATCACATTAATGGCCACCCTAAGATCAATTATTGTATTAGTTATGGGATGGCCATTAATATAGATAGTAACCGTAGGGTTTCTTGGATCATTATACTTGGTTAAAAGAGGCTCAACGGTCATTAATTCAGACAATTTCCCCATCACATATATGGTAGCAGGGTCCTTAGGCTTCCTTCTAGGTTTCTTAATGCAAATATCTCATACTGTTTTCGCATAAATAGGTACTTATTTAAGAGCTTGCAACAATGGAATTCGTACATGATGGTTTTGTAACTCCATAATGAAATTAGATCTGGTTCCTAAGATTATTCCAATATCAGCTAATCTTTGAGGATATGGAGGTATATATCATAATAGTCGAATCGACTGCTATAGGTGTATCAACCTTACTCGAGTTGGTTGTTACAGCAGTAACATTTCTTCTTGGTTTGGCTATTACATGCATAACAATTTGTTCTGTATCAGTTGTTACAGGTGTAAAATCAGCCTCCAGATCTACTATACCCCCTTTGGAAGGTTCACATTTCTCCTTGAAGATGATAGGGGAGTGGTTTGTTTTAATCCCCTTACCCAACCATAGGTGAATTTCATTAAGTCCAATGCGAGTGATAATATAAGTCTGGAGGGTAGTTGGAGCCTCTATGCTCTAGGCTACTTTATTATTTGGGATAGGTTTCACATGTAATTGGAGGTCACACAATTAGTGTAGGAACATGAGTTTGGAAAGGAAGAAATTATATTTGTTGCTGCATTGGTAATCCAGATGGGATTGTACATTCTGCATTCCCCCTCATGTTCTAATTCCAAGGATATGGTAGAGATGTAGGATATTGAATAGATGGATAGCGAGACCATTGGTTCGAGGGCGAAGGAAAATGTGCTTGAGAAGGAGAAAAGTATTTCCATGGATATTGCTGAGCGTTATATGCATTATTCCATGAATTAAAAGAAGCAAATTCTTGGGACATACCTAGAGGTCGTGACTACCATGGTCTCCTCGATGTGATTAAATAAGAGGACTTAACTTATTCACTCAATTCTCTAAGTTCTTCTTTCAATCTGGGAAGCTCCCAACATTCAGCTGTAGAATGTTCCAGCTCATAAATATTGCACAAGCTAACGTTCATTTCACACTCCCTGAAGGGATATTTCTCCGGGTAATTTAGATAGAACACAACCAAAGGTGAATCCACTTCTCCTTGTGTCTTCTCAATTTGTGCTATCGTTATCTGGGAAAATAGAGAATTGGGGATATCAGTTTTGAAATTTTCATATAAATTCCGATGTCTTCTATGGTTACTCCTCCACTTGCCAATTTTTGTATTCAAGAGGAGGCATCTCAGATTGTGCTTCTTCCCTTCAACAATCCTTTAGAGCATCTCAGTAAAATATTTATGATTTTAGTGAATGGTTCCTGATATATGTCCCATTTTCCTAATAGATTTAGGGTATCAAGGAAATCATCCCTCCTTCCTCTTATTAATATGATGTTCAAGATCTCGTGATCTAAATCACTGTGTTTGGACGTCTGCAAATTATAATGAAACACATAGTCCTCTAGGCTCTCATCCTCCTTCTATGTCATCCTGAATACTTACTCTCTTAACTCCCTGGTTCTGCAACAGCCTTGATACTTTAATAAAAATGTCTCCTTCATGTCGCTCCATTTTCTAATAGAAGTAGAGCCTAATCCCATGGACCATCTCAGGGTTGCTCCTTTTAGCATAATAGGAAACAATTTTAATTTCTGACCATTTGAAACATAGTCATAACTACTTCACAAGATGTCAAATTCAAATAAGAAGGTGTCCGGGTCTTCTACAGTCATTCCTTGAAAATATGGTAAGGATGATAAAGGAATTTTTTTCATGGTAGCCTCGCCTCTGCTATCCCCAATTGGGAATGGAAAGGTGGTGATAATAGAATATGTTTTAGTGTTTTTATTATTATTGTCCCCCATTATTAAACCTTTTGATCCTTGCTTTAATAAACATTCTTCAAACTATTATTGCGATTGTCTTGCAGGTGAAATTGGTAACTCAGGTGGTTTCAGGGCTAGTTGTTTCATTGTGATGCATGAATCTAGATATTAATAAATCGATAAGAGCTCTCTTTTTTTAGGTTTTCGATTCCCCCCTTTAGTTTCCCCTTGTCTCTCATTGCTAAGGTTCTGGTTACTAGCTTCCCCCTGCTTCTCCTGAATTGGATTCTTAACCTTGGGAGTGTTTTCGCTAGCTTTAGAATGGTATGGTCTCGAGACAGAGGAATTAGAGGTTTCTTTCCTTTTTATGGGAGTAAAATATTTTTGCGGCCCTATTTCCCTTGTTTCCTTTTGAGAACTTGACTATTCCTTTTCTTCCCTTGAGATTAGTTCATGGATAAATGTTTTCCTTCCCAAATCTATACTCTTATTTTCTTTTCTACGACCCATTTTTCCTGTGACTAATTAGAGTGAGGGGGGAATTTTTGGTATTTTGACAGTGGTAAGCCTGCCTAGGTATGTTAGAGCGATGTGCAGGTTCTTACCTCTCTTCTTACCACCCATCATGTGAACAGTTGAAAGCATGCATTAAGAAAACACCAAAATGCCACACCCTAAGTTCCCTAGTGATCACAGTAGTGAGGCTGCTCAGGTATGTTAGAGCGATGTGTAGGTTCTTATCTCTCAACTTACCACCCGACGACTATGGACTACGAACACTCTATCATCAAAAAAACAACTTCGTTGACTATCTCGTCAGCATCCATCCCCGACAACGACACCAAAACGTATTGTTTTTCTAGTCAATCCTAGTTGACAAGTTATCAACCCAAGGTGGGTCTGTTATTTCAATGGAGTTTGCATTATTTGTGTTGATACACTACAACAAAGAGTGAAAAGAGAAAATGGTAAAGAATGTCACTGAATCAATTGCAGAAACAAAATCATTCATTCAGAAATTAAAACACTCTACAGAAATGAAATCACACTTCACAATTACCATAGAAAAGGCATACCACACATTGTAGAGTCTGAATATTGTCCTACAATGACGTCCTTTTTGCCTAAAGATCCTCTCTTTTTCATGTATATTTACCACTTAAATAAAGCCATATCTACCAGGTTTCGATGAAGGTATGCATTAGTATGTTTCTTGTTCATATTCAACTGTATACCGTATTGTTTTAATTAAAGTTACAATTGGCTACTGAATTAGTCTGTTTTCGCAGCTAGTCTAAGATTTCATGGTTGTCTTCATTGTTCGCAAGGTTGCAGAGATCCATGCTAGTAGTGAAAGGTGAAAATGGATAGAAGTTGACTCCCTCGTGGATACTTTCCTATCCTCTCGAAACTGTTTCCGAAAAGAAGCACAAGGGATCACGGTAAAACTCCAAGTCACTACCAGATTAACATAGAACCAAACCCGACATCAGTTGAAACCTTATCGTTTTTCTTTCGGAATAGAAAAATGATGGTTTAACAATAAAAGTTTAGATAGGATTAAGATATATTAGGCTTAAAATATTCAGGAAGTTATGCCAAGAAACCTTGTATAAGACTAGCAGCCGCATTGCTATTTGGGTGTGCGCCAAATGATATGTTTATCAACAGTTTGTGAACTTCATGTGAATGAAACTGCCTTTTTTTTGTTCAAGCGTTGTACTAATTTGAAGCTTTGAACTAGTTTGTGTAGGGCCCCTACAAACAGTGGCGGGTTTTAATCAAATGCAAAATTATTTCCTTTAATTATTAAATTGCTTTGTTTTGTGTGATAATGTTGTACAATGATCTCGAATTTGTATCCGCATAAGAACTTTAATTTTCTTCATACCTAGCATAGCCTATATCTAATTTCCTTTATACCTAGTACTACACAATTATTTCCTTTGCTTATTATCCAACATAATTAAAGTGTGTTCAATTCATAGATGTTGCTTGGATTACATTGTTTGAGTAGAAATTGAACAAGCGAGAAGACATCTCCTAAAGAAATTGAGTTCAGCAGTATTCCGTCATAGCTAATAGAATAGGTTTCTTTTTATACTTAGAGAATTAGGAGCTACAACAGAGAGATTTAAGATCAAAAATCCCAACAATATAACATAAGTAAAATCACCCTCACATCATGTACAAACTAATTAGATAGAGATCACTTCCAAGGAAACTTAATCAACATCCCTAAGAATTACAACACTAATACAATTGAAAAACATCACCCCATCTTGAGCTTAGATCCTAACAAATACATAACAACCTAATAAATAACTTCTAAGCACATATTGTGCACCTGTACATCATCAGTCTATGCACCGTGGTTGACAATTTATGATTGCTAATTCAAGGACATTGAATTGACCAAACATTTTGGCGTCATTGCCGGGGAAGTACAATTAGAAGTAAAAAAGAAGGAAGAAACAAAACCATCAATAAATTAAAACATGACATGTGTATGGATAGAGACTCTAGGGGTAGATTTGTAGGACGAGGAAGAAGTTTAATTCCCACAAATCAACTCACTCCACCATGCTTTTGAGATTCCACACCACCTACTCAAACTCAAATTCCATTTAGTGGTCGAAAAAGACTTCCTGAAGTCTTAAGATTGGAAATTCAATCCAAAACTTCGCCTACTTCATCTATTGAATCTGCAATTGAAGAAAATCCTACATCCCCAACCACATGAGTAATATTTTTGTCCCCCACTAGTGAACAAATTATGAGAGAAGAATTATAAATTGCTAGTGAAGAGGAGGAATTGGAAATTTATTCTGAACAACCATTGATAGAGGAACCAGAGAAATTAGAAGAACAGTATCTTAGCTCTGAAGAATTTATCATGGCTAAAGAAGAAGGAGAAGTACATAATGTCCATGGTGAAGAAGATAGGATTGGAGGTAGAGAAAGAGGAAGAGGTAGAGGTAGAGGAGGGGGTAGAGGCAAACGAAATCAAGATCCTTTGGGGTTTCCTATTCTTGATGAAGATACAACCCTCACAATGAAAAATACATCACCCTCGATTCTTCCTATTTTCCATGGTAAAAGAAACAAAGATCTAGAGACATTTCTCTTCAAATTTGAAGTATTATGCAGATCATATGAATATCTTCATGATGCTCAAAAGTTGAAATTTTTCCCCGCCACATTAAAGGACATAGGATTAAAGTGGTTCATGAGTCTAGGACTACATTCGATAATAACATGGGCACAAATGAAAGAGAATTTCTTAGCCAAGTATAAATATTATTGTATGCCTAGTAATATTTAAGATGAAGTCTTGAAAATGACACAAAAAGAGGATGAGAATATTCCAGACTTGGTAGAAAGGTTTATTTATAATGTTAAAAGAGAGAAAATGGATAATTTGGATCAAGAAACCTTAAAAGCTCTTTTACCCAGAGCCATTAAAGATGAGTGGAACGATCTCCTAAATCTAACTCGAAAAGGAGATATTTACCAACTACCATTTGCAGATATTTGTGATTTATGTGTACATATTTCAAGGGGAAAATCAAGAGTTAGAAAGAGTCCTAGGGACCCTCTCTCATCAAGAATAAACAATTCTACAGTTGGCATAGTTCGTAGGGTAGAAATAGGAAATATGTTTGACACCTTTAAACCAGATATTTTAGGGAGCATAAGTGAACAAATAGACACCCTTAAAATACAAAACAAGAAAAACTCCAAAAATGTTGCATTATCCATATTTTGTCCCAAAAGTCAGAAGAAACATGCTCTAAGAGAGTGTCCCATAGACTCAAAAGCCATAGAATCTTGTGTCATATGTGCAGATAATCATGATACAAAGGAATGTCCATCCTTGCCAGCTCTTAAGGTTGAATTCAATGAGGAGGAAATATCAGAACCAATAGATCCTCTCTACTTTATAACCAAAAGGCCATTGTAAAACCCCCAACCAAATCAATCACAAGGATTTAGACCTCAAAAATTTTCCTAGTCTTAACAAAGTAATTGGAATTTAGCGTGGTAGCCTTGGGGTCTACCACAATCACAACATTGAAATCAAGGATGGCAAAATCATTATGGAGCCTATGCTCAATATCAACAGTAGCCACCATCCTACCTTCCACCACAGTTTTTAACCCTATCCACTCAATTTCCTCAAGCTAATCAATTGCCACAAGTCCCAGTACAGAATCAAAACCCACAACTTTCCCTACAATTTCCACAAGAACCAAATCAATTACCAACTTAGTGACTTCCAAATCCTAATAATAAGATACCACAACAACTAGTATACAACATGGAGGGTCAGAATCCTCAAACTTATGTCATAACCCCTCTAGACCTAAACAATGTAAATTAAGGTCTGGAAGAGTATTACCAAAAGAACCTCCTGTTGTCATTCAAAAACCAAAATCTAATATTCAAAAACATAAGAATCAATCAGAAGAAGGGGAGACTTCTCTCCCTAAAAAAGAAACTGAACAAACATAATAAATTTCAAGAGATGCTCCTATCATAGAACGACCTTCAATATCAGTCAAACCCCCTTTCCTAGAAAGGCTGAAAATTGATGGAGTAGAGAAACAAATTATCTCTCCAGATTACAATATGATGGATGAATTGAGATTCCTTTATTGCAAGTCATATAAGAAATACCAACTTTTGTGAAAACAATTAAGGACTCAATTACACAATGATGAGGGAGAAGAAGAAAAGACATAAAAAGAATTCAATTAGTCGGAAAAATTACAGACATGATGATGGGGAAGACAACAATTCAAAAGTATTTAGATCCAGGAAGCCCCATTGTAAAAATTTACATGAATGGAACTGAAATACTAAACGCACTAATTGACCTAGGAGAAGCCATAAACATAATGAGCAAACAAGTTATGGACACACTTAGGCTTCCTAACCTTCAGTACACACAAACCTTGTTGCAATTAGTAGATAGATATGTTATTAAACCATATGGTGTGTTAGAAGATGTTTGTGTATCTTTAGATTCTTGGGAATATCCTATTAATTTCATTGTCTTAACACCCAAGAACAATATAGGAGGACATCCATTAATTCTAGGAAGCCCTTGGTTGGCTACAACAGATGCTTTTATCGGCTGTAGGTCATGTGATATGTTTATCTCAGATGGAAATTCTACAAAGAAATTTACATTACACCCCCTACCAAAACAACAATGTATAAATAAACTAAACAATGGATAGAAGATAGAGAAGATATGCAACCTATTTTTTTCACTGAACAAGTAAAAGAGGAAGACAAACTTTTGAATTTACTAGAAAATAATGAATCTTCCTCACATTGTGAATGTAGTCGAAATGAATATCTCTCCTCTAAACAAGTATCATTATTGTCCATGGAAAAATTTTGGAGTTCCTTGATAGAAATCTTTCCAGGAAAACCTTAAATGTCAATGAAAATTTGGAAGACATGCAAAAAAATAATTGATAAAATTTTTATAGAAACATTCCTCTACATTTGCATGGGAATACACTGACATGAGAGGGATTGATCCTAAAACTTGCATAAATCATATCTACATTGAAAAAAATACAAGACCAGTTAGACAACCTCATTGAAGAGTGAACTATTTATTTGTGAAAAAGATAAATGAATAAATAAATAAATAAATAAATGAATATTAGGAATAATAAATTAATAAATAGCATTAAGTTTTCATAAGTTAATGTAGGTGATTTGTTA
>APFE031447635.1:12235-34189 GCA_000404065.3 Pinus taeda | reverse complement strand
ATTTATTTAATTAAGTAACATAATATAATAAGATTTCATATTAAAATAAAATTAAAGCAAATTAAGAGGAAGAAATAAATTTATGAATTAATTAATTTTATTATCTAATAATTCATATTAAATTAAAACAACAAAACAAAAATTAAATAGGTTATATATTTTAGAATTAGTCAGCTTCTACTTTAACTTATCACCCATTAGGTTTCTATTTATCTATCCTGGTCAGTAAATTCTTCTCTCACTCTATCACTCATTTTCTATCCTGATGATGGATCCCCTTTGGGATTCGAAATGTCAATGTGATGAACAAAGTACTATGTATAATCCAAGTCATATTTTTCTAAAAGAAATTGTTAAGAAAGAATTGCAGAAATTATTAAATGTAAATTTCATCTATCTAATATCTGACAGTGAGTGGGTTTCACCCCCAGTAATTGTCCCTAAAAAGGACGGAAAATGGAAAGTATGCATCGATTAACAAAAGTTGAATAAAGCAACATTAAAAGACCACTTTTTGTTACCTTTCATAGACCAAGTTTTAGATACTTTAGCAGAGAAAAAATATTTCTCCTTATTGGATCGGTTCACTGGATAATGTTAGAGTCATTATTTGCATCATCCCATCAGTGATCAAAATTGGCCTTTTCATCTTCATTTTAGGTGTCCCAAAGACAAATTTTGTATCATTCCACTAGGTCGTGCAAAAAAAATTAGTTACTGATGGTATTCCTAGTCAGAAAACACCACTCTTCCCTAAATGTGATTACTTACTGGCATAGTTTCATATCTTGTTGACTGTACATCATCCATGAAGTTATTTTTTATGATTCCATTTGAATCAGTCATGAGGTCATTATGTCATCATGAAATTTAGTTCTTCAAGGTCTCATGAGGTCTTTTAGGACTTTTCAAGGTTTCATTAAGTGATTAGGGTTTCCAAGGTTCTATTGCATTCCATAAGACCATCAAGTAAGGGGTGATTAAATAACATCCCTTCACCATCTGAAGATGATTGGTAAAGAGAAATGATTATTTCATTATGTAATTTTATGTCTTTCAAATGTAATAATTTAACCATCCCAAGCTATTAACTCAGTATTCCAAAGATGCCAGACCATCAAAAGATCAATTTGTCAAAGGAAATAGTAAAGTTAAAGGGTAAAGTTTCAAAGGGTTAAGTGCATGCCAAAGGGAGTTGTCTTTTCCCAAGGGTGTCCAAATCATCATTTTCCACAAGCACTAAACCCTAATTTCCTCACCCATTGAGCTAGGGTTGGCTATGGAATTTGAGAAATTTGAGTATATGAGGCATAATGAAGGTCATTTCAGCAAGTATGTGGCCTTTTCAACTCATATACATCATGTCTCCATCATTTTTCAATAAGTCATTCCAAGGAACAAATCATTTGCAACACATAGGGCCAGTTTTTCTTCAAATTATGCTTTAGACAAAATAGGGATGAATTTAGAAAACATGAGAGAGGTTTTTGTCCATAATAGGCCAAGGATGAAAAAAGTCCTTCACATTTTACATAGGTGTCATGGCTTTAGACAAATGTCAAAAATACAGTTGCTACAAGAGAGTTGTTGCGCTTCTACAGTGACTTTGGGAGAATCAATTTTTCATCTAGATGGATTGTCCAAATCACATTCTTGATGGGTCAAATGATAACTAGAGAGAAATATATTTCCAATTAGCTATCATGATCTCAATTTTGAGTTTCGGAAGACCTCCAAAAGTTTCCTGTAGCAGAACACTTCATTTTTGCACCCTCATTCTGCACTATCTGACTAGTCTTGGGAGAACTGACTTTTAAGGGGCCATAATTGATCATTTTTAGTTCTTGATAGGTCCATGGTGTAGCCATGAGAGAGACCTTTACAACAAGCTACTATTGGCTCAATTTGGACATCAGGAAGGAAGTAAAAATCAACCTGCAAGTTGGAGGGAGTGTTTAACGACGACGTTGTGCATCGGGTATGGTCGTTGTGTGCTAGAGAGTGCTACTGCATGCCTGTGCAGTGAAGGGCACGTTTGCCTAACTGAGCTAGAGAAAATTTCAACGACGCTCCACACCTCTGGGTTGAAGGGTACGTTTGTCAAGGATGTTACGCGTTGGCACTTGGTGTTGCGCGTTTGGCCAATAAAGCCTAGCAAACCCTAGGAGCACAAAAACACCACTTTTCTTCATTTTCTCAAGATACAAAGGGTTCTATTGCCTGAATACAACAAGTAAGTGGCACAATATCTCTTTTTCTCCGTTAATTAAGCAAGTTGTCACCCTAAATTTTAAAACTCTAGCAAATCCTTTCTTGTATGTTTCCAAAATCACCTAGTTGATCAGAATTACAACACTTCATAGACTTTATCACCCTGAAGTCATCCTTTCTTGTACTTCATTCAATATCCCTAACTATTTCACTCACCTTCACACACATATCAGTCCCTCAAGTTTCCACCTTAAAAACATGGAAGAAGAGAGTCACACTTGTTCAAAATAAGGGGAAAGAGGCAGGTGTTTACCCATGAAAAGTGAGATGGGCCTTGCCTTTGTCATCTGCATTACAGGTTAAAGGAAAATATAAAATCGTGGAGGAAGTAGAGGTCAAAAAACAACATTAAAAACATGACACTGAGAAGGAGTTTCTCCTTGTGAACTCAAGTGATGAGGAGAAAGAAAAAATCACGCAGGTTGCCTTGAAAGCAAAGGATGCCAAAATAAAGGAGCTTGAGACCAATTTACAAAGGGCCAAATATATCATCTCCTTTTATGATCAAGAGAACAAGTAGCCAGAGGTCAAGTAGGAATTGATGCAAACCATGTACATCAAGGCAAAGAGGGAGGCTAAGAAGGCCAAATTTCATCTTGATGAGGTTTATGGAGATTATGGAGAGCTTGATGATGAAAAGGGATAGATAAAAAGACCAAGAACAAGAGGATTAAAGAGAGCCTTATAGCTTGAAAGGAAAAAGGAGGTAGAATTGAATGAGCAGCTCACTTTAAATGAGCAATTGGTCAAGGACATAGTTGAGAACAGAGAGTCTTGGCTTGAGAAGGTGAAGACACACTTGGAGACCTTCTTGGACAAAGAAAACAAAGATGTTGAGATACAAAGGAATATGGTCAAGTATTATGCACAGAGGAACTACGTGGCAAAGAGCAAGCTAGAAAGAACTCATGAGAAAATTGACAAATTAACCCAGCAAGAGGATAGGAGGAGACTTCACATACTTTTTGAGGCATCTCTACATGCCTGTAACCTTTGATTAGTCATAAAAACAAAAGTTTAGGCATGTTTAACGATTTTGGGACATAAAATCAGTTATTGTGTTTTTCAGTCAATTTTTAGCACAGTCATGGAATGCAAATGGACAACGCCTTGGGCATTGCACTCTTTTTCTAGGCATATAATTAACAAAAGGTCAGGATTTTTATATTTCTAGTGATGCTTACACACACCCTGTACTTTTTCTAAGGATTTGGAGGAGAATTGGTTAGTCAAAAGGTCAAAAACCCCCAAAAAATGACCTTCTACCCTCTTGTTGCCCTGGGCGCTGTGCACTAAGAAGTTTTGGGAGATTTGCTATTTTACTAGGAAACTGACATCCAAATTTAGGAATTCAAGTTGTTTTGGAAATTAGACAGACAAAGCTTTCCAACAAGCTATTGTGGGCCCAATTTGGACATCGGGAAGGCCTCCACAAGTGCATCTAAAGTTGAAGGGCACCTCGGCATTGGTGTTGCGCGTCGCCTAGCACTAGCACTGCATGTTTGACACTTTATCTAGATTTTCACTGTTTTGTCCTAGTTTTCACTTTCACCTTGGAAAGTCATTAATTTATCTATGTAAATGATGAGTTAAATGTAATTATCGTGTTTCTAATACTTACTAGGGAAAATACATTAAATAAATCAAGTACATGAGGTGTAATGAATCGGTTTTCTTGGATTAGGGATGAGTCACATTAACCACCCTATTCTCTTGTTATGAGTTCAGCCTTTCTTGGAATTTTCCATCTTCTCATGGATTCGACTCCCTGAGGTTATGATGGGTGGTTTTAAGCCTATATTATGTATTTCCCTAGTCATTTTTAAAGGTTGGACTGAGTTGGATGATTATTCTTTGAATAAACATCATTTTGTATCAGTTTTGAGAAGGAGATTAATGAAAAGTTGCAGCTATTTCTTTTGCATCCATGTGGTATGATGTTCACTTTAGTTCTCTCTATTACGATCATATGTTAATTTTATTTTTTTTAATTCATGAATCATTCCATTACTTTTAAGTGGACATTTTCAAGTTGATAGGCAGAACCCATAATTTTTATGCTCTGTTTCGTGGAAATATTACAGTCTATGTTTTCTTCAGTTTAAAAAGAATCCATGTTGCTTACATTCTCTTTCTAGCTCCTCACCTATCTTGAATTAGCTCACCCATCAAACCCTAGAGTGTTGAGCCTTGTGCTTACCTTACCCCATCAAACACCCTCCAATTTTGAACTAATTTTATTTCCCTAACTGTTTGACTCCTCTTGATCCAGAAAAACCTTTCAAAATCAAATCAAACCTTGTGCTACTATACCTAGCCTAATATCGTTTACTTGATCCAGACATCTTGGCTGAGATCCTTATGGAGAGATCCCTCTCCTAGCCTAGTAGGGCTAGCTACTTGGCTAAGCGTGGTTTGTGGTTACCCTGACATTGCATTTCTTTAGCCTGAGGTTCAATCTAGGTGCTAACAGGTACAACCAAATTTAGGTGGCCAGTGAAGATCGAGATAAAGCCACATTCACTTGTCCATGGGGAACTTACGCTTATTGGGTACTTCCGTTTGAGTTATGTAATTCTCCAGCAACATTTCAAAGGGAAATCCTTGGCATTTTATCTGACCTTATCCATGATTGTGTGGAAGTGTATATGTATGATTTCATAGTCTATGGGGATTATTTCAATGAAACACTAGAAAACCTAGAGAAAGTCTTAATAATATGTCAATAAACAAACCTCTCATTAAGCCATGAAAAAAGTTTTATGATGTTTAACGAGGGACTTGTTCTAGGTCACCATATTTCTGGAGATAGAATTAAGGTAGACTCATCTAAGGTGGAAGTCATTTCCAACTTATTAGTGTCAAGTTGTCAAAAGGATGTTAGAAGTTTTCTCATTTTTACCAGATACTATATAAGATTTATAAAGAACCTCACAAAAATTGCATCCTCACTCTTTAAATTACTCACCAAAGGCTATGAATTCAGTTGGGATTCTGAATGGAAGGTTGCCTTTGAAACATTGAAAAAGAGAATTTTTGAAGCACCCATATTAAACGGAACTAAATGGAAATTTTCTTTCCATATCTCAACAGATGCTTCAGATTCGGCCTTAGGATTTGTTTCAGGACAAAAACACCTCACTGCTTATGCCATTTATTATACTAGTAAAAATCTAACGCTTGCAGAGTTAAATTATACTTTAACCGAAAAGGAGTTCCTAGCTATAATTCATGCCATTAATAAATTCAGACATTATATAACTAGCTATGAAACCTTTGTCCACACAGAACATTCTTCCATTAGATGCCTAATGGATAAACCAGTCACTAATGAAAGAATAACTAGATGGATCCTACTTTTACAAGAATTCAACACAACCATTCTAGATAGACCAGGAAAACAAAATACAATTGCCGATTTTCTATCCAGAATACAAAATTTAAACAATGATCAACCTGTAGAAGATAAATTCCCTAATGAATATCTCTTTGAAGTATCTACTAAATCACCTTGGTATGTAGATATTGCTAACTATTTGGCCACAGGAAAAATGCCATTTCATTTATCTCCTACAGAAAAAGGAAGAATAGTCCACAATAGCTCATGCTACTCATAGATAAATGAGGAATTATATAAGATAGAACCATTCCTCATCATCAAAAGATGTGTTTAGGAGGATGAAATACCAGAGATACTAAAGGCTTGTTGGGATGAGCCATGTGGAGGAAAGTTTTTTGACAAGAGAACTAACAAAATCCTACTTTTAGGATATTATTTTGCCTTCCATTTTTAGGGACACCAAGGAATATGTTAAGAGATGTGACAGTTTTCAGAGAATGGATAAACCAACTCTCTTAAATGAGATGCCACTACCACCATAGGTACTTATCAAACCATTTGAAAAATGGGCACTGGGTTTTGTTGGCCCAATTAGCCCACCTTCAAAGAAAAAGAAGTATATTCTTGTATGTACTGATTATCTCACTAAGTGGGTAGAAGCTAAAGCACTTCCTTTTGCTATTGAAAATATTGTAGTTTCATTTCTTTTTTAGGATATTTTTACTCGTTTTGGTGTTCCAAGAGAAATTGTAATAAACCAAGGGACACAGTTCACATCTAGGGTAGTGTAGAACCTTGTGGACCAATACAAGATAAAACATCAGAAGACAACTCCATACCATCGACAAGCCAATGGAAAAGTTGAGTCCACAAATATGGTGATCGAGGATATCCTTACAAAGACTATACACCTACATAGGAAAGACTGGGTGGAAAAGCTTCCAGAAGCCTTATCGACCTATAGGACTACATGGAGGAATACTAAAGGACATACTCCCTATGAACTTGTTTATGGGAAGAAAGTCTTACTTCCAATAGAATTCCAGATCGAGACCTATAAGAAAACAGTCTAGCTAGATCTTGACTTTTCAGAAGCCCAGAAGCAAAGGATGACACAATTAAATGAGCTCGATGAAATTAGATAGGAGGCCTTCCAGAGGACCACCTTAGTGCAACAATAGAGGCGAAGATAGCATGATAAGTACATTAAAGAAACCAAGTTTCATCTGAGAGATTGGGCATTGCTCTTTGGTTCAAAGTTCAAAAATTTTCAAGGAAAATTACAAACCCATTGGCTTGGACCTTATGAGGTTGAGAATGTCTTTGATAATGGTGCAGTTAGAATCAGAACTATTGACAAAGAAAGAACTCCTCTATTAGTAAATTGACATCGACTCAAGCTTTAATAGAAATCAGTAACAAGAGAGAAATTTGTTAAAATATTTTACAATAATTCAGAACTGGAAGATGGTCAAGGAGAATTCCTCTTCCTTTCCACCTTAGAAATTTTCATTTAGTTTGTTCTTCATATATATATATATATATATAACTTACACTTATGCCTTGCAACTTTCACCCCCTCAACCTCAAAATCCATCCTAGGCACAAGGTTGGCAAAATCCTTATGGTATAAATACTCAATTCTAGCAATATTATTCCCCTTTTCCACCATAATATTGTCGTCCTCCACCAAATCAGACCCCTTAGTTCCAATCTCAACCACCAAATTGACAACTTACATTACCATCAACACCATTTGCTCAAAAACCCAATCAACTACCTACCCAACCACTTCCAAATCCAAACAATAAAAATAAACAATTTATCTATAATGTAGAAGATAAAAATTTAAATCTTGTACGATAACTCCATTATGCCTGAATTATGTTTAACTTAAATCTGATAGGGTTTTGCAAAATCAGTCACCAACAATTTCCATCCAAAAATCTAAAGAGGATGAGGTTCATGAAAATATATAATTCTTGATCAAGAAAAAAATCCTCCAAAGGAATATGTTCCTATATATTTGAAGAATGACCAAATAAAATGAGATCCTATAGTTCGTATAGTATAACAAACTTCTATTTCCCTACAAGATCCACCTTTTACTAAAAGGCTCAAAATTGGTAAAGGAATAGAAAGGGAAATTTCTTTATAGATTATGACATGCTAGACAAACTTAATAATGTTTTCATCAAATTCCTTTGCTTCAAGCCATAAAGGAAATACTATTTTTTGCAAAAACTATTAAGGAGCTATGCATTAGAAAATTGGGAAGGAGAAGAAAAGATGTCAAGAAAATCCAATTGGTGGGAAAAAAATATAATATTGTGATGGGGGAACCAATACTTAAAAAATATCTAGTTCTAGGTATGCCTATTGTAAATATTCACATCAATGGGAATGAGATTCCAAACACTTTGATTGCTTTAGGAGAAGCCATCAAAATCACCAAAAAACAAACTATGGATCAATTAAAGCTTCCTAATATTCAATAGAACCCTACATTGTTATTGATAATAGATAGATTTGTTATTAAACCTGATGGTATATTCGAATATATCGTTGCTTCTTTAGATTCTTGGGGATATAGTGTCGATTTTATGATTTTAACTCACAAGAATAATCTAGGAGGTCATCCATTCATCCTTGGTAGACCTTGGCTAGCTACAACTTATGCATTCATAAGTTATAGATATGGTGATATGTATATTTTTGATACAAACTCCACTAACAAATTCACATTGTATCCACTTGCAAAAAAAAAATAACTAATGTATAACATGAAGTTTGGATAGATGACGATGAAGACTTTGATGATATTCAACGAATGTACACTATTTCACAAATAGATGAAGAAGATCAATTAATAAACTTAATGAATAATAATGATGCTTCTCATACTATGAAAAAGACCAAAGTTTTCATGAGCAATACAATATTGAATATCTATAATCTCATATAATGGCTTGACATTCTATGGAAAAGTTTGGCAATTATTTAGTAGAATTATTTATTGGAAAACATTAAACATTAATAATAACTTGGAAGAATTTCAAAAGAGGAAATTGATAAATATTCTAGAAAAGAATTCTTCTTCTTATGCATGGGCATATACAAATATGAAAGGAATCGATCATAAAGCTTGTATGAATCATATTTACATCCAGGAAAATGCCAAACCAATTAGATAACCTCAATAAAGGATGAATCCTAATCTGAGATAAATTGTAAAGGAGGAATTTCAAAATTTACTTAACGTGATTTTCATCTATCCAATGTCAAATAGCCAATGGGTATCAACTTTAGTGATTGCTCCAAAGAATAATAGAAAATGGAGAGCATGTATTGATTATAGGGAATTAAACAAACCTACTTTGAAAGATCATTTTCTACTACCCTTCATAGATAAACTATTAGATACCCTAGTAGGGAAGAAATAATTTTCACTTCTTGATGGTTTTAGTGGGTATAACCAAATCCAACTAACACTAGAACATCAATATAAAATGACCTTTACATTAGCATGGGGAACATATGCCTTTACAGAAGTTCTCTTTGGATTAGGTAATGAACCTGGAACATTTATAATAGTAGTTTGGGGTATCTTTTTCGATCTAATTCATGATTGTGTGGAAGTTTATATAGGTGGCTTTACTGTCTATGGAAATACTTTTGAAAGGCTCTTGGAAGATTAAAAAATTTTCTCATAAGATGTAAAGAAGCAAACCTTTCATTAAGCCATGAAAAGTGTTTTATGATGTTCAATGAAGGGATTGTTTTAAGCCACCATATTTCAAGTGATGGAATTAAGGTGGATATATCTAAGGTGGAGGTAATTTCTAAGATTTCAATTTTTGTTTTCCAAATAAATGTTTGGAGTTTTCTTGGTTTCAATGGTTATTATAGAAAATACATAGAAAATTTCACAAAAATAGCCTCTCCAGTGTTCAAACTTACAAAAGATTGTGAATTTGTTTGGAATTATGATTGTTAGAAAACATTCAAGACATTGAAGCAAAATATCTCTGAAGAACCAATTCTTAGATAACCTAATTGGTCTCACCCTTTTCACATTTCCATTGATGCTTCAAATACAACTTTAGGAGTTGTGTTTATATAAAAAGAGATAACTCCTTATGCTATTTACTACGAAATAAAAAATTTGACTCAAGCAAACTTAAATTACACTGTAACAGAAAAGAAGTTTTTAGTTGTTGTGCATGCCATAAAAAAGTTTCGTCATAATATCATTGACTATCAAATTTTCATTCATAAAGACCATTCTGCTATTAAATATCTAATAAAAAACCCATCACTAATACTATAATTACAAGATGGTTATTATTGTCGTGGAAATTCAACATTACTATCCTTGATAGACTAAGAAAAGACAATTGTTAATTTTCTTTCTAGAATGAAAAACAATAATGATGAAATTCTTGTAAAAGATAATTTTCCTGATTAATATATTTTGTTGTATCTACTAAAACTCCTTGGTTTTCAAATATTGCTAATTATTTGACGACACATAAATTGCCTCCATAATTATCAGCCAAAAAAAATAGAAAGTTATCAAATTCAGTGCACCTTATTCTTGCATAGATGGAAAACTATACAAAAATAGACCTGATTTGATCATTCAAATATGTGTTGAAGAAGATGAAGTAACAAAAATCTTGAAAGCTTGTCATGATGAGCCTTGTGGAGACATTTTGTTGATAGAAGAACTACTTACAAGATCCTTATTTTGGGATATTATTGGCCTTCTCTTTTTAAGGATGCCAAAGAATATGTCAAATGATGTGATAGTTTTCAAAAAATTTGGATGCCTATTCCATCAAATGAAATTCCTGTACAACCATAGGTACTTATAGATCCTTTTGAAAAATGGGCTCTATATTTTGTTGGACCAATAAATCCTCCATCTAAATAGAAAATGTATATACTTGTTTGTACATATTATGTTAGAAAATGGGTAGAAGCTAAACCTCTTTCATTTTCAATTGAAAATTTTGTAATTACATTTCTTTTTGAGGATATTTTTGCTCTTTTTGCTGTCCCAAGGGAAATTTTAATAGATCAAGGTATTCAATTTGAATACAAACGGGTGCAAAAGATCACAGAGTAATACAAAATCAAGCATCAAATGTCTACTCCATATCATCCATAAGCTAATGGACAAGTGGAGTCCACCAACAACCTACTTAAAGAAATTATAACCAAGATTGTGCATTGGCATATAAGAGATTCGAAAGAAAATATTCTAGAGGCACTATGGGCATATTGAACCACATGGAGAAACATGACTACACATACTCATTATGAGCTTTCTTGTGGGAAGCAATTTTTCCTTCGAAGTGGAGATTTTCAGAACAACAACAAAATTGTGCCTTGATTTATCAGAAGCTCAAAGACAAGGACCACCACAATTGGATGAGCTAGATGAGACTTGAAAAGGTGATATCCAAAGAACCAACATACTTCAAAACAAATATAAAGATGTCATGACAATTTTATCAAAGCTAAAAGGTTCAAGTGAGGTGACTTGGCTCTTGTTATTGTTCCAAGTTCAAAGATTTTCAAGGAACTTTTCAAAGCCATTGCCTTGGTCCTTATGAGATTGATACTGCCTTTGATAATAGAGTAGTCAAGATAAAAAATATTGATGATGAACAAGTTACTTTTCTTGTTAATGGTCATAGACTAATATTATATCATAAACCACTAAGTAGAGAGGAATTTGTGAAATATTCGCAAGAGAACTTTGAACTCAAGTTGGTTAAGTAATGAGATCTTTCTCTTCATTCTCCAACTCTTTTGTAATTTTTTTCAACTATTTGAATTATGACTAATTTGTTGTCCTTGATGGAAGCCTAGTTGATGAGTTGTCTTTTGATGGCAACCTACTTGATGAAAAGGTCAACAAGCTATGTTTATGTACGACAAAGAGTTTGGACATAGGAATAGTAGTTCAAAGATAGAGGAATTTTGAAGGCGATGTTTTGATAAATACGAACAGGTTTTGTGAGGCAAGGTCACATACATGTGCTAGTATGAAGAAGAAAAGTCACGTAAAGTTTCTGCACCATGGTATTCTAAAAAGCAAGGGTCTTTACCATGGTATTTACATAGTATTCAACCCGGAGACATATATTTGACCTTGTCAAATAATACCATAAGACTTTGTGTGCTTTTGAACTGTGGTATTGGATAAGGGCTAAGCTATATAAGGAGAGGAAGCTCAGAGTACTTTTTTGTGCAAGCAATGAATATTTCCTAGTTAGATCTAAAGCAAGTGTGCATGCAATGGGGTATAAATGAATAGTTTGATCTAAAACTAAGTATGCACCCAGGAATTTGATGATGGAGTAGATCCAATAGATCTGAGATGACTATATTGATAAGGGATTAATTTTATTTGTAATATTTGTGTCTCACACGTGTTTTATTATGTATGCTGAGATATGGATTTGTTATGAAGATCTGATGTGAAGTGAAGCTATAATTCAATAGTTGCATATTTGTAAGTGAGTTTGATAACCTGAAAGGTGCATACATATGCGAATTTAATGCTGGTAAGTTTCTTATTGATTTATCACTTTGGACATATGTCTACGTAGGTTTGATTGTTGGAAACCACATATTTACACAGAAGTGTTTTGAGGAAAGCACATATATGAGAAAGATTTTGGTTGAATAAGATGTATGACAAGTCTCATGAGTCTTGTTGTGTTTCCATTATCTATAAATGAAGTCTCTTGATGATCTGGACTTAAGAGTGACGATTAAAATGGAATTGATTGATTGAAGAATGATGATGCTACTAGTTGTATGTCATTGAAGATCTGTGATGATTATGTGATTATTTCATAATCATTTAGTGGTTCAAGGTGTAACTCAGTGTTTGTTTCAGAATGACAGTGATCCAGTTTTAGTGTTCAGTGTTTTGAGATCTGTACATGAGCATGCTTAAAGGAAGTTGTGCATACACACAGATTTGCTAAAGTAAAGTAGAATTTATATTTTGACATATTATCGATCAATATTTTTAGTTAGTTCAATTGGTTGATGCATTGTTTGGGTTTAGTATTGGTATTTTGGTTATAGTGATCTAACTACCTTGGTTGTTTAAGAATAAGTTGATTGATTTGGGTCTCAGTAGGTTCATTGATTTGTTGATTCAATTGTTTCAATGATTCAATGATTTTTTTTAGTGATCAGTTTCAGTTTTGGTATTTGGTATTAGGCTTAAATGATGGTAGTGGGTCCACTCTTCGAATATGATAAAAGGTAGCCTACAAGTTGTGATGTTTTGTATAACGTGTATCCAATGTGAAAATTTATGAAACATGGTCCATAGTGGTGTTGATGGTTGGAGACATCATTGAGAAAGTCAAAGATTCCTTCGAGTGGTAGCTGCTAAATTATATCAGGGGGTAGGATCTCCCTTCTAGTTGGTTCTAGTAAATGAGATCACGGGGTTGGATCTCCCTTCTTGTGCGTACGGGAGAATGAGAGAAGGTTTTTTCCTTTTGTAGGTGGGTGCCTACATGCTATTATATTTTTATGCTAGTACAAGATTGTAAGAAATTTTTCATTATAATAAAAGATGAAGATAGAGACGACAGTAGCAGTGCATTTTCCCCACATTGGGTTTCCACCTAAAAATCTTGGTGTTCATGTGTATGGATGCGTTTCTTATGTACGATGGTTTATTTTGTTCTTACTGCACATGGTTAATTTTTCAATAATGTATATTGAAGTACCAATACACAGGTTTAAGTTAAACATGCGATGAATTAACCCTAATGTAAGTTACCTAGATATACGCTAGTTGTCTGAATAACAATCACATACATAAATAGTTTTATTTCACTAAAGTCACATACAGAAATATGAGTAGGAAAAGAAAGGTTTCAGTGAGTATAAATATTGATTCACCCACCCCCTAGTACTTTTCCCAATGATCAGTATTAGAGAAGGTCCTTGAGAAGAAGCTTGATCTCTTGAAGGATATCTGTCAAGGTGGGTAGCCAAGAAGGAGTCTTTTCTATCAAGCCACCTTTATTTAATGGAAGTAACTTTGTATTTTGGAAATTTAGGATGACAACATACTTACATTCATTGGGAGATCATGTATTGTAATTTGTTAAAAGTGGATAGCAATATCCAGCCACCATTCTCATGGATACTGCAGGAAAGAAACAATATGAAATCAATGCAAAGGTTGTGAATGCCATCTTGGGAATTCTAGCCAACATTGAGTTCATGAAAGTAATGCAAGTGAAGATAGCAAGGGACATGTGGGATAAGCTTTTCCAAAGTTATGAAGGTGACACCAAGGTAAAAACTGCTAAACTCTAACCACCTAGACCACAGTACAAGACACTAAAAATGCATGATGATGAAAGCATTGCAACACTTTTTCTTAGAGTTGATGAGGTTTTCAAAATTTTCTAGACCACTAACTCCAAAGTTAGATTCCAAATTCTTTGCTCTTAAATAAATGCAGGATCTCAAAAGTATCACATGTGATGATCCAGGTGGCTCTAGGCACATGCAGAAGTCCAACAGGACAAAGGCAAGGTCAAAAATCAAAGTAATCAGAATTTTGTTGAAGCAATACTAGAGCGTATATCTCGTAGTGTTGATCGCAACGATGCAAACAGTTCTTCAAACCGAGATCGTATGCAAAATTTAGAGGTAGTCAAAGTTTAGGGTTGATGAGGTATTTTACAGAAATCCGACCACCAGATTCTAGCCAATTTCTGGGAGAAATTGTGGCCTCATTAAATCATCTCCTTTGATAAAATTTGGGAAATTTCAAAAATGACTATTATTATTAAAAAAGTAATAAAATTGGAGGATGAGCCATGACCCCTGTCAGCCCCCAACCAACCACCAAAATACATAACATATAGTTATGGGCTGACGGGAATCGAACCCACCCATCCACATGGCTGGCTCGCACCACGGGTGGCCCAACCCAAAACAAATTACACCAATCCCAATTAGTACACAACCAAAAACACATTTAAATGGTTATGTGCCCAACCAATTTGCCTTAACACATTACACCAATCGCATTTAATACACAACCAAAAATGAATTTAAACAGTTATTCACCTAGCCAATTTTCCTTAATTAACGTGCCAAAATTATATGGACGTAGAATTTGGGAGGGGTAGGATTTGATCACCTGGCCTCTCCTCAACCAATTTGGAAACCTAACCAATGCGCCAATGGTCCTCTTTGGGACACCCACTCACAAAAGATTATTTAAACTCATTTACATAGTAAGTCCAGGTGGGTAGAGCACTGCATAGATTTTGAGATAGAGGAGGTGGAACCTTGAAACACATTTCGAGACAAAAATATTCCCTGATGCAGAGAGGAATCTCTAAGATTCTATGGGAGGTAAAAAATATTTTTATCGAAATGTAATCAAGTTTAAAGTGAATTTTCTTAGATTTTCCCAGAGAACGCTATGGAGAGGTCAGGTTTGCCTTTTGAGTAGCAGATTTGGAGAATCCTAGTAGAGGAGAATCTTTAAGAATCTAGAGGGAATCTTCCAGATTCCTTTGAGGCTGAAATTCGCGAGAGTGAGAATGCAACCAACTTCATACTCATTCTTCTCAGAATTTTGCAAATATTTTAATGGTGAGATTAGTTTCTTGATCTGAGCAACAGATCTTCAGATGACCCAGAGGAGGGAATCTTTGAGGAATATAGGGGGAATCTAAAAGATTCTTGTAGCCCCAGATTTCAACTTTGTTTGAATTTAGAAATATGATAGTCGATTTTACACTATTTGATGCCACACATATGATGGTTCAATTAGAATTTCCATTTGATCATTCCTTTCTCTACTAATTTTCAATGTGAAGTGCAGGTGTCAACATTCAATGTCCGAGCAGTCATTTCCATGAGATTTGATGCCACGAGATTGATGGTGTAGCCAAATCCAATAGTTTATCCTCCTCTTCTTCACATAACTCCTTGATGTGAGGTATATGTTGGAAATAATACTGAGATCGGGGGTGAATTCATATTATTAGATCAATAATTTAATTTTCAAAACCGATTTGTATGAGCCACTTCAGCTTAGTAAACTAGTGTGTATATGCAACTGTACTTAATGTAACCAATGTATATGCAAAGATCTTTTGATTTATGCAAATTATCATGCATTGAACTTTAAATAGTATATTAGGAATTCATTAGACAGTGTAGTAAACGCAGAATAAAGCATCACACATAATCAACATACATGAACACCAATATATAAGTTGGAAACCCAATGTGTGTGAAAGCCACCTGCTGCTCTTGTCTCTGTCTTCTTTTAACAATAAGAAAAATATGTTTACAACTTTTGTACTGGTGTAGTCTTATACCAGTATGCAAGCTTATACCTGCAGAAGGCTACAACCTTCCCTCATTCTCCAGCTTCTACTGGAATAGAGCTAAAACCCCTAGCTCTTGTACTAGCTGATATGTTTACTAGTACGTAGGTGTCAGGCTAAAGAAGGTTATTGGCATTATGATACATATGTTGTACTTCATGGCAACCCACTCATCTCAGATGATAAATTATAGTGCAGCAAAGTTATTTTCTATTTCACGGACTTTCACGCAAAGAAAATTTCACGCACTTTCATGCAGAAAAACATTCCTTTCATGAAGAGAAAAGTTCACACACTTTCATGCAGAGGAAAGTTCACGCACTTTCATGCAGAGAAAACTTCCTTTCACCCAAAGAAAAGTTCACGCATTTTCATGCAGAGAAAAGTTCCTTTCACGAAGAGAAAAGTTCATGCACTTTCATGCAGAGAAATGTTCATTTCATATAGAGAAAAGTTCATGCACTTTCATGCAGAGAAGCACACGCACATGTGAAATCTTATGGTTGGCTCATGGTATTAGTCTGACAGTTTTTGATCCTATGGTATTGCATCCAAAAGTGTTGATCCCAAGTATTGGGTCCATGGTATTGAATTTTTATGGCTTTTGGTCCGTGGTATTGTGAAAGGCCTAAGGCTATAAAAGAGGAAGGAGATCATTTGGCAAGGCATCTTCTGAATTATTGAATATCTGATAAAGTGCTAGATCTGGAATACTGTGATTGGGTTATGTTGCAGATCTGGATCTGAATGAATAAGGAACTGGAGCGCAAGGAGAAGGATAATTTCTATTTATGGGTCAAAATCTTAAGGCTGGAATAGTGGTATCTCTATATGATTTTGATCTGTGATATGTGGTGCACTCTTGATCTATAAATCTGATAATCTGGGTTAACTAATATCTGAATGTTTGAAATAATGAATTTATAGATCTGTACGTAGGTTTCTGAATAGTGAAGTAGCGTACATCTCTTGATTAATCTTCTAGCTGCTTCTATGTATTTCTACAGTGTTTTAGGTTCAGAAGTGGCGTGTGATTACTGTTATTATGATCTGGGTACAGTCGTCAGAGAAGTGCTTATTTGGATTCAGTTTTGATTGGTGAGAAGGTGATTGGTTGATGCAGAAATTCTTGATGTTTGATTGATGTTATTTGCGGATCGAGTCTGAAAATTTATGAAATGTGGTCCCTGGAAGGAAGAGAAGGTTGTAGTCTTCTGCAGGTAGTAGCCTGCGTACTAGTATCTCAACTACTACAAGAACTAAGGGGGTTGTAGCTCCCTTCTAGGAGAAGCTGGAAAACGAGAGAGGGTTGTAGCTCTCTACAGGTAGCAGCCTGTGTACTGGTAAAGGACTGCACCAGTATAGAATCATTGTAAAAAGAAGTTTCTAATTGAAAAGATAGAGACATATTGCAGCAGGTGGTTTTCACCCACATTGGGTTTCCACCTTATATCTTGTGTTCTTGTGTGTGATTATCTTTTGCTTCATTTTTTTGTTCTTGGTTACTGTTTATATGATCCCGATGCATAGATTAATGTTCAACATCTCTATGATATTATAAATTATAAGTTTGTATGGTATACACAGGTTTCCTTATCTGTAGTTGCATATATACGAGGTTTTCTCTAACTGAAGTAGCGTATATGTTCTGGGTTTGAAAAAGAAAATAATTGACCAGATAATACTGATTCACCCTCACTCTCAGTATTATTTCCAACAATTGGTATCAGAGTGGGTCCTTCAGAAGAAGCTTCATCGCTTGAAGGAAGATCTATCATCATGAGCAACTACGAGAGAGAAGCATATATCAGGCCACCAATTTTTTATGGGACCAACCTTTTCTATTGGAAGGTAAGAGTTACAGCCTATCTTCAATCTCTTGGTACAGAAGTCTCGGGTATCATAGATACAGGGTACACTTTTCCATCATCAACTCCTATAGATCCGACTGAGAAGAAGCAGTTTGAAACTAATGCAAAGGTTGTCAATACGCTATAAGGATGTCTATCTCAATCAGAATTCGTCAAGGTTATGCAGTATAAAACCGCAAAAGAAATATGGGACAAGATCGTTCTAAGCTATGAAGGAGATGAATAGGTAAAAAGAGCAAAACTTCAAACCCTCAGAATTCAATATGAAAATCTCAGAATGTACAATGACGAAAGTGCGGCTAACTATTTCCTACGCATAGATGAGATTGTTAATTGTATGAAAATTTTGGGTGAAGAAATAAAAGAGGCTATTGTGGTTGAAAAGGTTCTGAGATCTTTGTCTTCTAAGTTTGAATCAAAAGTTTCTGCAGTAGAAGAAAAGGAGAATCTACAGAAAATTACCATGTCGTAACTACACGGAATTCTAACCGCTTATGAAATGAGGAAAGGCAGACCATCAGACAGAAGAGAAGCCACATTCAAGGCCTCAGGAAAAGGAGATTCTTATGATTCATGACATATGTCAGAAGAAGAGGAAGAATCAAATTTTGTCAAGAACCTTCAACGGGGTGCTGGAAGATTCAGAGGTAAGTTACATTTCAAATGTTTTGCTTGTGGAAGAGTTGGTCACTATGCTGCCAAGTGTCCTCATAAAGGTAAGGAACCTGTTAGATGGAACAAGAAATAGAATGTAAATAAGAAAAGCTATTACACTCATGAAGACAGCGATGGATTTTCAAATAGTGATGAAGATGAACAAGGTAATAAGTATAGACTTTTAATGCCTTTTGAAGATGATGATTTCATGGATGTTATAGATGAAGAAGGTCTTTATGAAGAGATTTCTAAACTCAAAATTTGTTTAGAAGAGAAAAATATGATTATTGGTACTCTGCAATTCCAATTGGTTGAAAGTGAAAAACATCATGAAAAGTTAGAATGTGAAATAGTGGGACTTAGAAAAGAGATTGAGAAAACTAAAGCTCTTAATCTTAGATTTGTTAAAGGATCTAAAACGTTAGATGATATTATCAAAGTACAACATTCTCCACTAATCAAGACAGGTATGGGATATAATGAAGAAGCATCTCAAGCACAGAAGCCATCCACCTCCAAAAGTTATATTGATGTAGCAAGGAGAAGTGAACAAATTGAAAATCAATACCAAAGGCATAATGCTGTTCACCAAGTAAATCAGGGACATTTTTCTTCAAGAATGAACAGAGATCACCAAGTAAATCAGGGGAAATCTGCTCCAAGGATAAACAGAAGCTACAACAAACCATAGGTAAATCATTCTCAATTTGCCTAAAAAATGAATGTCAATGAAAACTACAATCGTTCGGTCCACAGGGTTGATAATCGCAGGAATTTCTTCAATGGCCAATGTTTCTCTTGTCACAACTTTGGACACAAAGCATCTCAGTGTGTTGCCTACAAAACTATCATGACTAGAGAAACTAAAAAACAGAGGAGTATGATTGGGATCATGAAAAGGACCTACAATAACTTTTCTGCTCTTGAAAATTAAATAAAATGTTCTATTTGTAATAATTTTGGTCATGAAGATTCTGAATGCAGGAGCAGGTTTTGGCAGGCAACTCAGAAGGAGCAAGCCTCAAATGTCAAAACATGGAGAATGAAAGAACCACAACCAGAAAGATGTGGTATAGCCTTATATGCAGAAGGGCAGGAAAATCAATGGTACATCGACAGTGGATGTTCAAAACATATGACAGGTGATAAAGAAAAACTTCAGTCATATAGTGCCTTGGAGAAGGAGAAGAAGGTCTCATTTGGAAATGACACCTCTGCACTCATAAAAGGTAAAGGTTCTGTGCTTTTAAAAGATAAGGTCAAAGCAGGAAATGTTATGTATATTGATGGCTTAAAGCATAATCTATTGAGTGTCAGTCAGATGTGCGATCAAGGAACATAGGTAATATTTCGATCAAATGGATGTAGTGTTCGTGATCTTGATATAGGAAAAACAATGATCAAAGGCATAAGAACTCCAAATAATTTATACATATTCAAATAAGGATAACAACAATGCTATCTAAGAAAGAATGATGAACACTAGTATGGCACCAGAGGTTGGGGCATCTAAGCTTCTCATAGATAAGGAAAACATGCAAATACCAGACAGTTCGTGGTCTTCCAGACATCAGAATTCTAGATAATACAATATGCAAATCATGTCAGTTTGGTAAGCAAACCAGAACTAACTTCCCTGAGAAGGAAGGATCAGCTAGCAGGCCACTTGAGCTTGTCCATATTGATGTATGTGGTCCATCTAGGAAAAGGTTGCCTCAGGGAGAAGAATACTTTATATTATTCATTGACGACTATTCAAGGATTGTTTGGATAGGACTAATGAAGCACAAAGATGAAGCCTTCAAAAAATTCAAGTCCTTCAAATCTTTGGTTGAAAATGAATCAGATCACAAAATTAAATTCCTCAGGTCTAATAGAGGTGGGGAGTTTACCTGAAATGAATTTTTCGATTTTTGTGAAGAACATGGAATAAGAAGAGAATTCTCTACAGCCAGGACTCCTCAGCAAAATGGAGTAGTTGAAAGGATGAAAAGAATGGTTCAACAAATGGCTCGTGCTATGCTTGATGAGTCTGGAACTCTTGCAACTTTCTAGGGTGAAGCTGCATTTGCTGTAGTTGTTATTCTCAACAAAACAAATGTTCGGGTGAACAACACTCAAACCCCTCATGAGCTCTGGTATGGTGAGACTTTTTGGGTAAAATATTTCAAAATTTTTGGAAGAAAATGCTATATCAAAAATATTGATGAACATCTTGGCAAGTTTGAACCTAGATCAGATGAAGGCATTCTCCTTGGTTACTCTGCCCACAACAAAGCATACAAGTGTTATAATAAAAGGCTTGGAAAAATTGTTGAAAGTATTGATGTAGTGGTTGATGAAGAAGAAAACACTCCTAGGCAGGTAAGATCTGAAGATTTCGAAGATGATGAGGACTATCCATCAACATAAAATCAGATTCATGATGAAGAAGAAACCTATGAAGAAGAAATCCATGAGGAGCCTGAAGAACAAATAAGGATAGAAGAAAAGACTCCATCCAGGTACGTTCAAAAGAATCATCCAGAATCTCAAATTTTGGGGCAAAAAGAGGTAGGAATACAAACAAGAAGAACAATTGCAGAAGCTTCAAGCTATTTGACATTACTTTCCTCCACTGAACCACAAAATGTAAGAGAGCCATGCAAAGATGAATGCTGAGTCAAGGCAATGGATGAAGAACTTGAGTAGATAAAAAAGAATAACACTTGGGAGTTGGTTCATAGACCAAAAGATAAGAATGTCATAGGGACAAAATGGATCTTCAAAAACAAGTTGAATGAAAATGGGGAAGTGATTAGAAACAAGGCCAGACTGTAGAAATTTTGAATAATTTAACACATATTCAACAGAGATTATCCTGATCATGTACTATTGTGGAAAACATACACAATACATAAGCTCCTCTACATTGATCATCAATATAGCAGCATCAATAACAATAAAACATCAAGAGCATTCACACATTAACACAGTATGTATCCCGGGGAAAGCATCTCGCTAAAAACCCCAACTATCTGTATATTAAATGATTGAGTCATGTAACATTACCTAGCATAATACTTCTCACAAGTATCTCCACCTCTGTTACACACAATACAGCTCCAGATCTGAATCAATCACTGGCTCAAATCTCTTCCGCTGCTTGCCTGCCTCCACTGCTCAATACCTGCACAAGAACCAGTGATAATTCCAAGGTAGCCACGTCTTTCCTTGGCTAAATCACGTATTTCCAAGCTACAATGTGGGCAAACTCATTGGCATACTAAATCCCCTGATTTGTGCAAGATCTGGTGCACAACTATAGTCACAACTGATAGCAATCTGATTTTGTAACACCTGTCCCTGCTGAACTGAACATGCACTGACATGCAACTGAGTTAACTGATGTATTCATTAGTTGTATTAT
>APFE031447635.1:0-11843 GCA_000404065.3 Pinus taeda | reverse complement strand
CTTAGAAGAAGAAGTGTACATTGAGCAGCCAGACGGATTCATCCTTGGTAATGATCCAAATCTTGTATGCAGACTAAAGAAGGCTCTCTATGGTCTCAAACAGGCTCCAAGGGCTTGGTACTATTGTATGGAAAAATACCTTCATCAACAAGTTTTTTCAAAAGGATCAACAGATAACAATCTTTATATAAAAATTGAAATTAGCAAATTGCTAATACTTGTTGTGTATGTAGATGATATCATCTTTGGCAGCAATGAAGAAGCTATGAGTCAAAACTTTTCCTTGGTGATGCAGAAGGAATTTGAAATGTCTTTGCTTGGAGAACTGACATATTTTCTTGGTTTACAAATCCAACAAAATAAAGGCGGTATCTTTTTATCTCAAACCAAGTATCTCAAGCAGATCTTGAAGAAGTATGGCATGAAGATTCGATACCAGTATGCACTCCTATGGTCACAGGATGCAGCCTCAGTGCAAATGATGAATCAGCAAGAGTGCATCAACCAACCTATAGGTCCATGATTGGAAGTCTGCTCTATTTAACAGGTACCCGACCAAACATCATGAATGCAGTAGGAATGGTTGGAAGATTTCAGGCAAATCCTAAGGAAACTCATCTTCAGGCAGTAAAGATAATTTTCAAGTATCTTCAAGGAACTCAAAACTATGGCCTATGGTATCCTAGAGATGCGGATCCCACTCTTCATGCTTATACAGATGCATATTGGGCTAGAAGCGTGGATGATAGAAAAAGCACTAGTGGTGGTGCATTCTTTATGGGTTCTAGATTAGTATCTTGGTTCAGCAAGAAACATAGTTCTATTGCATTATCTACAGCTGAAGCAGAATATGTGGCTGTTGCATCCTGTTGCATTCAAATCCTTTGGATGATGCAAACCTTGTAGGATTTTCAAATCACTTGTACACCACCTATCTCCATCTTATGTGATAATACAAGTGTAATTAGCATTTCAAAGAACCCAGTCATGCATTCAAGACCAAGCACATACCGATCAAGTATCATTTTCTCCGGGAGCAAGTGCTGGACCAAAAGGTCAAATTGGAATATGTTCCCTCCAAGGAACAAGTTGCTGATATTTTCACCAAACCATTGCCCAGGAAGACATTTTAATACCTCAGACAGAAGCTGGGGGTTGTTGATGCATCATCCTGCTGTTGAATCTTGCCTATTGTACGCAGGTGGATACACGTACATTTGCCAGTCTATGTGGATCGAATTGGTCTATCAGAGATCATCTCGCACAGGTTCAGGGGAAGCATATATTCTTCTAATGATGCATTATTGGCATTATCTTAGAAGTCCTTGGTTTGATTTCTCAAGAGTTTTCTGGTGGAGTAGATCAATGTGTGATGGTCTGAAGGTTGATTCTGCTGATAGTTGTTCTTGTCTCTTGTACTTCTTTTCATATCAAGGTCATGTAACAACCTATTTTGGTTTCCCCACTATGCCTGGGATGAATGAGTTTTGTCTATCTTGTGTATTCCCACTTGGATGGGAGATGGATTTATGTATGAGTGTTGATGATAGGAAGGTTACGTATAATGTATGGAGTCATGTTCTTTCTTGTAGAACATCTTTTTGCAGACAACAGTTCAGCACAGAGCATATACAAAGGGGGAGCTCGTTCAGAGTTTTCAGCAGGTACTCAAGGGGAGTATGGTAGTCCACCCCTTTTCCCTTGATGTTAAAGGGGGAGAGTGATTGGTTGTTGTTGCCATCAAGTCCAAAGGGGGAGATTGTTGGCATTATGATACATATGTTGTACTTGATGGCAACCCATTCATCTCAAATGATAAATTATAGTGCAATAAAGTTAGTTTCTAGTTCACGGACTTTCACGTAGAGAAAAGTTCACGCACTTTCATGCAAAAAAAAAGTTCCTTTCATGAAGAGAAAAGTTCACGCACTTTCATGCAGAGAAAAGTTCCTTTCATGCAGAGAAAAGTTCACGCAATTTCATGCAGAGAAATGTTCCTTTCACACAGAGAAAAGTTCACACACTTTCATGCAGAGAAAAGTTCCTTTCATGAAGAGAAAAGTTCACGCACTTTTATGAAGAGAAAAGTTACTTTCATGCAGAGAAAAGTTCATGCACTTTCATGTAGATAAAAGCGCACGCACATGGGAAATCTTATGGTTGGTTCATGGTATTAGTCTGACAGTTTTTGATCCTATGGTTTTGGTCCATGGTATTGCATCCAAAAGTGTTGATCCCAAGTTTTGGGTCCATGGTATTGAATTGTTATGGTTTTTGGTCCGTGGTATTGTGAAAGGCCTAAGGCTATAAAAGAGGAAGGAGATCATTTGACAAGGCATCTTTTGAATTATTGAATATTTGATAAAATGCTAGATCTGGAATACTGTGATTGGGTTATGGTGCAGATTTGGATCTGAATGAAGAAGGAACCTGAGCGCAAGGAGAAGGATAAGTTCTATTGATGGGTCAAAATCTTAAGGGCTGGAATAGTGGTATCTCTATATGATTTTGATCTGTGATATGTGGCGCACACTTGATCTATAAATCTGATAATCTGGGTTAACTAATATCTGAATATTTGAAAGAATGAATTTATAGATCTGTATGCAGGTTTCTAAATAGTGAAGTAGCGTACATCTCTTGATTTATGTTCTAGCTGCTTCTATTTGTTGCTACAGTGTTTTGGGTTCAGAAGTGGGGTGTGATTACTGTTATTATGATCCGGGTATAGTCGTCAGAGAAGTGTTTACTTTGATTCAGTTTTGATTGGTGAAAAGGTGATTGGTTGATGCAGAAATTCTTGATGTTTGATTGATGTTATTTGTGGATTCAGTTTGAAAATTTATGAAACGTGGTCCCTGGAAGGAAGAGAAGGTTGTAGTCTTCTGCAGGTAGCAGCCTACATACTAGTATCTCAACTAGTACAAGAACTAAGGGGGTTGTAGCTCCCTTCCAGGAGAAGCTGGAAAAAAAGAGAGGGTTGTAGCTCTCTGCAGGTAGCAGCCTACGTACTGGTAAAAGACTGCACCAGTACAGAATCATTGTAAAAAGAAGTTTCTAATTGAAAAGATAGAGACATATTGCAGCAGGTGGTTTTCACCCACATTAGGTTTCCACCTTATATCTTGTGTTCTTGTGTGTGATTGTCTTCTGCTCTATTTTTCTGTTCCTGGTTACTGCTTATATGATCCTGATGCACAGATTAATGTTCAACATCTGTAGAATATTTTAAAGTCTGTATGGTATACGCGGGTTTCCTTATCTGTAGTTGCATATATACGCGGTTTTCTCTAACTAAAGTAGTGTATATGTTTTGGGTTTGAAAAAGAAAATAATTGACCAGATAATACTAATTCACCCCCCCTTTTAGTATTATTTCCAATAGTCTCCATGGGCCTCGGTCAATGCGCTTTGACCGAGGTCCTCGTCGTTCCATGTTGGCTGCGATTGCCACTGGTTCAGGGGTGTTTTTGATCGCGGTTCTAAATTCTTTAGAGATTTGTCCCGACCGGATACATTCATGGTTCTTTGATAGTCTTTTATGGATCCCATTCGGATCAAATGGCTGGGTTCCCTGTGCTCGCCGGTTCATGTCAAGGGGACACTGATTCTTTTGTGGAAACATCTGGTTTTCCATGATGAGGGACTGTAACCGATGTGTTACAAATACATAGAGAACACAGTTAACATGGATTCTCAAAGGCTAAGGCAGAGTAATGCTCAGAGGAAGCTCGGAGAAGCTCAGAGAAGCTCGACATAGCCACTAAAGGTTGGAAGGCAGAGCCAGAGCACTAACAGAGGCATAGCCACCAGAGGTTGGACGCAGAGCCATAGAGCCAGAGGGCTCAATGGACTTCTACAAGCCATGAAGTGGTAATAAAGTTAGAACAAAAAAGAGATTGAAATGATTAAGTTGTTGCTGGTGTCCGAGGTGTGCTGAAGACAGAAGAAGGAATTCTAGAGTTAGTAAAATAATTATGAGGGAGTTGGTGCAAGCTAGAGCTCAAGATAGCTTCGAGCGCTGATTGAAGGAGTCTAGTCCAAAGAAGCCTAGATCTATCTGCAGAGTATGGACAACCAGGGTAAGATGGTATTCTAAACCCATAGGTTTAGTGTAAACCAATGGAGTTGAGTGTGGAACTTGTAAACGAAAGATTACCATAGTCCCAGAGAGCCTAGTTGAGTTGACTAGAGCTCACGGAGATGTAGCCCAAGAGGTTTGGGTGGACTCCTAATTATATTGTTGTCTTATGTGTTTGCTAATTTGCTGCTTTATTTACTGTTATGTATGTTTTACATCAGCATGAGAAAATATACATAAGAACTTAATAGTTAAAAACAAATACAAGCATACACCTATTTCAAGCACTTTTAAATTCTGCAATTATCAATCATAAGCATAGATATGGGGAATATATAAGCTTTGCAGTGGGAGAGGTTCTTGTAAGCTGACAAGAAGCCTTTAGTGCCGCATTTTAGATTAGTTGGTTCCAAAGAAAAATGGGAAGTGGAGGATTTGTGTCGATTATAGAGAGTTAAACAAAGCCAGAAAGAAGGACCATTTCACTCTACCTTTCATTGACCAATTGCTATATGGCCTGGCAGGGAAAAAGTTTTTCTCTTTCCTAGACAGGTTCAGTCAGTACAATCAAATCCAGATTAGCCCGAAAGACCACGATAAAACCACCTTAACTTGTCCCTGGGGTACTTTCACCTATAAGGTCCTTCCTTTTGGGCTATGTAATACCCTTGCCACTTTCTAGAGATCAGTCATGAGTATATTTGCCAAGCTAGTCCATGTTGCAATAGAGATTTATATGGATGATTTTACACCCTATGGGTGTGATTTCCAGGAGGCTCTGTCCAACTTAGGTAAGGTGCTGAACAAATTCATTGAAATGAAATTTTTCCTTAGTCCCGAAAAATGTGAGTTCTTGATTACTAAAGGGACTGTGTTAGGTCATTCAACATCCAAACAAGGACTACAGGTGGACCCAAACAAAATAGCCATCATCCAAAGGGTCCCACCTTCACAAAAACGAAGAGATGTCAGAAGTTTTCTAGGTTTCGCTGGATAATAGCGAAGGTCTATAAGAGACTTCAACAAGTTAGCTTCTCCTTTATTTGGATTGTTGGCCAAAGGCTCTGAGTTTGTATGGTCAAAATGCTATCAAAAGGAACTGCACACCATGAAGGACAGGTTGACTACTGCACCTACTCTTCGAGGCCCAACTTGGGCCCTTCCTTTTCATATACATGCTAATGCCTCACACAAAGCCATAGGAGCATCTCTAGGTCAGATAGATGAAAATTTACCTTATGCCATTTACTTTATTAGTAAGAATATCTCAAAGGTCAAACTGAACTACACAGTGACCGAAAATGAGCTCCTAGTTGTTGTGCATTCATTAAAAAAATTTAGGCATTACATTACATGTTACCAAACATTTGTACATACTGACCATGCTGTAATGAAATATTTGATGAATAAAAGTAATGTGAATGCCACGATTATTAGATGGTTACTTTTATTACAAAAATTTGCTCTAACTATTGTTGATAAGCCTGGCAAGGAAAATGTTGTTGCAGATTTTTTGCCTAGATTAACTTTGCCTACAGGGGAGGAAGGAATAGTTGATGATTAGTTAATATATTAACACATTCATCATTTCAGTTCTCTCTCCATGGTTTTTTGACGTAGAAAACTATTTGGTGTCCGCACAGTTCCCACCGTGTTTTTCCTCCAAAGAGAAAACCAAGATTGTGAGGAAGAGCGCCCCATTCACTTGGATTGGGGGCAACCTCTTCAAACTAGGCCTAGATCAAATTCTGAGAAGATGTGTTAGGGAGGAGGAAGTCTTTGACATCCTTCTGACCTGTCATGATGGGCCTTGTGGAGGTCAATTTGCAACCAAGAGGATATAATTCAAGGTGTTACAAGCTAGTTATTATTGGCCCACTCTTCATCAGGATGTGCGAAGATATACTAGTCAGTGTGATCAGTGCCAAAGGATGGGAAAGCCTACTCCAAAGGATGAAATACCTCTGCAACCTAAAGTGCCTTTCGAGCCATTTGACAAGTGGGGCATGGATTTCATTAAACCTATTGACACTCCTTCTAAGAAAAAGCAGTACATTATTGTGTGCACTGACTATTTGACCAAGTGGGTTGAAACCAAGGAAATCAAGGTAGCAACAAAGGAGAAGGTGGCTAAGTTCCTAAGGGAAAATGTATTTTACAAGTTTGGGTGCCCTAGAGAACTAGTCACTGATCAAGGAATCCAGTTTACATCCAACATGATTGAAGACTTGTTAAGCCAGCACAAGATCAAGCATAGAACCTCCACTCCCTATCACCCACAACCTAATGGGAAAGTGGAGGTGACCAACATAGCGTTGGAGAGCATTCTGACCAAAGTGGTTAGTGTTTGGTCAATTTAGTGTGATTTAAATTGCTATTTAAAATGTCAACCCGGGGTTCGTAAACTGACGAAGTGAAGTGTACTATATGTACTAGATAACCATTTCCTTAGGCTTTTGTCGTTTTAAGATTTTTAGTTTGTTTTTGGATTTATTTTTCCTTAATGTGTGATGGTGAGAATGAAAGTGAAGTATGGAGTGTAGATGGTGATGGTTTCTAAACTTGAAAGTGCTCAAAAGAAAGCTTTTCAATAACTAAAATGAAATCAATTCTTAAGAGAAAATAAATGCATCAAATGGTGAACTAATGACAATGGCCCAATATCCTTGCTGCTGAAATGAAAAGAAAGTAAAGACTAAAAACAACTCAAACTTAAAGCAAAGCAACTAATTCACACTACTTTAACTTTTCAGATCCTTTACCCTTCGGCTCAATCTACCTTGCGAGAAGTAATCATGAACAAGTCAAGCAACATGATATCTAAATGGCAAAAAAGTAAATTGCATAAAAGAAACTAATCACACTACTTGAATTCTTCAAATCTTTTACCTTTCAGCTCAATCTACCTTGGGGAAGTAATCATGAACATGTCAAGCAATATAATATCTAAATGACAAGAAAGTAAATTGCATAAAAGAAACTAATCACACTACTTGAACTCTTGTAGTCCTTTACCATTCAACTCAATCTACCTTGTGGAAAGCAACCATGAGTAAGCAATATGATAACTAAATCACACTACGGTTAGTAATATTCTAATTTCTTGCTGATATAGTCACTTGACCATAGAAAGAAACCATAAATTGATGAGCAGTATGATATCTAAATAGCAGAAAAAGAAATAAACAATTCACAACTTAAAAAGGACAATGCTGAATTTAAACTTCAGAAAATGAAAGTTAGCAGGAAGAACAAGATGATCTCATATGCCAAAAGTTATCAAAAAGATGAAAAATTGCCCGGGCTGCCTAAGAAAACCTGCAGAAAAGCACTGATCAGTTTACAGCTCTAAGAAAACAAAGGTGAAAATATGAACAACAGAAACATAAAACAACATATTATGTACAAGCTAATGATAAAAACAAAAGTATAATGAAACTAAATGAACACTTTACAAGGCTTCAGCGTGTAGGGGCCCTCTGCCACTTCAGCCAATCAACAAATAATCACACGTCTGAACTCAGAAAATTCTTCTCATGTATTAAACAGCAGCATATAAAACAGTGGGGTGATAAGATAACCAACAGTGCAGAATTACATAAAAAGTTTAGGATTCATACATACCAAAAAGCTCCTTCACATCGTTCAATGACATATTATTTATAATGCCAAAATACTAAAGCTAACTAACAACTTCTACGCTATTAACTGCGTTACTAAAGACACGTAGATCTCTTCAGCCGAGATCTAGTGTAACTGTCATCATGTTTCTTAAATCTTCGGAGTGGTTGGCTGTTAGATTCATGTTTCAGGAACGATCTCCAGGTGTGTTGGTGCCTTCGTGAGCTGAGGAATATGCCATGCATCATTCACGTGCCCAAAATAGTGACGTGCCACCACTGAACTCTTTGGCTGGCCTTGTCTTTGACTTTGGTTGACCGCGGCCTCTCATGGATGATTTGGCCGATTTGAAGGGACACGTTCCATGTATCTACCACCTGGAGCTTGCCCATGTAGCTTGTTTCTTCAGAGGACACCTGGAGCACAGCTTTTAACAAAATAGCTGCGGAATCCTGGGCTGGCTGCGGAAACTTGTGCTAGCTGCGAAAAGTAACAAGTTTCCGCAGCTACATGAACAAAAAAGACTAAACCAAACAACAGACATCAGTATAGTTAGAAAACCATATAAACAGTCCTTTTTAAACTATAATGCAATGATTCAACCATTGGATGAGTGAAGTGAGTGGAGTACGAGGGTTAAGAGGGTGTGTAGGAAGGTGCAAGGTTGAGGCTCAACATACCCCCACTGTGAAGGTGTTGCATGTCCTCATGCAACCAAAACTGAGTGATTTCACTTTTAATCTACATGCTCCGAGGCCTCTGCAAGGACATCTAGTCCTCTTTTCTTTTTCCTTGATGCCATCGTCATCATCATCCTTGGTTTTCTAACCAGACATTTAAACTTGAGATTAATTAGAGCCCTGCTTAGCTTTTTGCATCTCTTTTTCAGTCTTCTATTCTTCTTCTGCCATAGTCCTAAATGGAGCATGGTATTATCATGGACCATTTTGTCCACTTTACCCTGCTCTTTGAGTGTTTCATTTTCTTGTATTATGTGTCTATTTAGGACTTCCAGTTCAAACACTTCTTGTTTTAGAGACTGAACCTGTGCATCAAGTGGAAAAGAAGTGCTAGGTCCTGCAGCTGATTGCTCTAGGGATTCCAGGTAATTGTATACCTCTTGCTGGTTAGGATCCACATCAGGTGATTTTCTCTATTTGAAATCAAAATCTTGTGGAGGAGGACTTCCTGCTCCTTCTTGCTGAAAAGGACTTTCCTCTCGTGGAGGGCTTATGTCAAGGCTTCGCTGTTCTGGTGATTTCTCAAGTATTTATTCACTTAAATCAATAATGTGGGACTGATCTCCCTTTGTTTTCTTCCATTTTCCTTTTAACCGAGAGCTTCTTCTCAAGGATGAACTCACAACTGTCTTTTCTGCACTCTGTTTCCCTTTCTGCTGTTTCTTGGCCAAGGCATCAGCTTTGAGATCCACTAGCCTTTCTGACAGAGGCTGGTAGTCCTCTTCCAAGGATTTCTCAGGTGATGGAGAGATTTCTTGAGTGATTACTTTGCCCTTCTCTTTCTTTTGTTTCTTATTCTTGGGCTGGTCTTCTTCCTCTTTTTGGGCAGTCTCTTCAATTTCTTTAAGAGGGGAGTCTTGGGCTGTAACATTTTTAATCACCTCCTCTACTTTTCCATTGGGGGGGGAATTTGTGGACTACTCCGAGGCTTCAGCTGGCTCTTGGAAGTAGTTCCTGTTAGAAATTGATCCCAGTACTTATATTCTTTAACTCCCTCAACAGAATTCTTATCGAACTCGTGAATGATAGAAATGTGGATCAATGTTTCCTACATGCTTTTGAACCGTAAACTCATTTTCTTTTAAACTTGCTTAGCAGAAAATGTGGTAAATTAAGAACATGTCCATCTATAAAATTCATCATTAACCTCACATGGTACATGTACATAGAGCCAAAATGGCCCTCACATGTAATAAATTTCTGTATAACCAACAATAAACCAGACCGTTCTTCTTTCAATACATGCACAGGGATACCTCGGGTGAAAACTGTGGTATCCATACCTTGATTGCGCAGCATCGCTCTCTATATTTGGTCATCTATGCTCCTATTTTTGAACCATCTTTCTCCGTCTTGAGGCAGGCCTGTAGCTGCTGCTATTGTGGCCTCGGTCACCGCAAACTCTAAGTCTCCCACCTCTACTGTTTGTCCGTTAAAGGACCTTGCAAAGGTTTTAGTCACTTCCTTATTATACCCTTTGAATTTCTGAATGAACCGGAGCCATTTGGCTTTCTTTAATAACTCCTTGACTTGGGGATAACCTTCCATGTATTTTGATCCTTCTAGCTCGGCTCTCAGCAGTTTTCCCATTCTCGGCTTTAAATTCACTGAGGGTTTTTATCTACGTATGAGGGTTAAGGAAAAATGGCTTTGTCACAGAGTTTTTAGGAGAGACTATAGCAGCTGTAATCGGGGTTTAGAATGGCTGCAGTGGCTGTAGTCAAAGCATCAAGAAAAATGTATGGACTGCAGTTGGAAACAGAGGGAAGGCCCGGATCACAGGAAGAACAACAAGTGAGCAGGGGTGACCGTGATCGAACTTATGAAATGAACATGAGTATATGCGGGGAGTATTATGATATGAGTGGAGTAACGGCTTGATTTTCCTGAGTTTTAGGTGACTGTATGTGAGGTTTACACGTCTCAAGTTGACGGCTGTGGGAATTATGGCTTGTAAGAGCCGTAATACAATAGGTCACGTCTTAGGAGTACGAGTCATAAATAGAAGTACAGTCATTTTTGAGTTTGAACTCGGGTAATCATAAGACCGTTAGGGAGAGTGAATGCGAGGTGTATGGGATGGTATTATGGAAAAGGAATGGTAGTGGGTGGATAATTAAATCATTACACATAGAAGAACCAATCATGGGTTAATAACTATACATAATGATGACTTGAAGTGTTGTTTGATAGAGAGTTTTGATCATACCTTTGGACACTTGTCATTCTTTGCTTAAGATTTTTAACCAGTTGCTCCTTTTTTCTATTTTGATAATGCCCCATGTCCTTAGCTCACATACACCTGCATTGCATGCTTTTGGCACTAACAGTTGATTTTATTTTGAAAACAGAGTGATTCTGGTTGCGGAAATCGTTTCTAGCTATGGAAATAGGTTCCAGCTGCGGAAACGGTGGCCAGCTGCGAAAACTAAAACAACACCCCCTGATCTGCACAAATATAGTTTAGAGGAAAATAGCTGAATGAAAATAGTCCTGAAAGGGGACTTTATTGATGAAATGGAATGGAATGAAAATGGAATGAGAATGGAGTGAGAATGATGATGAAAATGAAATGGAAGTGGAATGAAATGGAATGAGTGGGTGAGATGGAATCAAGATGGAAAGAACATGGGAGGAGATTTTCTTTTTGGAAAACATGGAGTGTCAGGTGCCCCTAATTTTCACTCCATATTTTCTGTATAAGACTGCCAATCCATGATTTGTTTTCAGGCTTATACATTTTTCTTCCTTTTTTTTCCTTTTTTTTTCTTTTTTTTTTCTTTTTTTTAGAAATCAGAAGAAACCAAGATCAGGCTGATGGGGGAGAAGGATTATTCTCCACCAGCCTTATTGCATAATTCTCTTGGAATATTTTGACAAACTCTTCTCTGGAAAGTGGCTTATGATAAACTTTCAATCGGTGGCCATTCACAATAAGAGGAGTCTGAAATTCATCAATGGTCTTGATTTTTACTGCTCCATTGTCAAAGACTTTATCAATCTCATATGGCCCAAGCCAATGAGTCTAAAACTTTCCTTTGAAGTCTTTAAACTTGGAATCAAACAGTAAAGCCCAATCTCCCTCTTGAAACTTTCTCTCTTTAATATATTTGTCATGCCACTTAGCTCTTTGGTGCTGAACTAGATCAGTTCTTAGAATTGCATCTTGTCTGATCTCATCTAGCTCATTCAACTGCTCCATTCTGTGCTTTTGGGCTTCTGATAGATTCATCCCCAACCGGACTACCATCTTGAAGGTCTTGACTTGAAACTCAATGGGGAGCAGGACTTCTTTCCCATAAACAAGTTCATAGGGAGAATGCTCTGTTGTGTTCCTCCATGTAGTTCTGTAGGCCCATAAGGCTTCAGGAAGCCTTTCTGCCCAATCTCTTCTGTGGAGA
>APFE031447632.1:0-19456 GCA_000404065.3 Pinus taeda | reverse complement strand
AGTGGAGGACTGTGATCAGCTGGAGCAAAGGAGCGAGAGGATCATCTCTTCGTCAAACATAGCTTTGGAATCCAAGTAGGTGTCCTTTACCCACTTGTTAATTACAACTAGGAACCTGCAGAGTAGCATTGTTTGATTGTTGCTAGACCCCTTTTGGGCTAGTAGGGATCGCCTCTATCCGTAGAGGGGATTTACCTCTCCAACAGTACAAAATAGCAAGTGGATCCACCAGGGCCGGGCCCTTATCCTCTAGTGAAGCACCACCGGACTACTTTAGTATAGAAGAAGGAAGAACAACTAGATTATGTATTAATCATATGCAAAAATGGTTACAACCAATCGTACTCTGTTTTAATCAATGAGAGTCGATGATCAAAGTGAAAATACAACAGTAAGTTCTGAATAATGATGATGCATGATTCTTCTAAATCTTTAGAAGTGTTGTCCCTTTTAGAATGGCCAAGAGATAAAATAGTAATAATAGATAGACTTTAAAACAATGATCCCTCAGGATCAAGAGATCCTAAGGGATCCGCTTAATATTCTAACTTCAGTCAACTCTTTGTCTTTTGAGCTGATGTTGTGATCTTTTCCATTCTTATCCTTAATTGCGTGCTCCAATCTTGACCTGCTTGTCTGGATATGGCTTCCTAGTGAAGGAACAACAATTAATCTGTTTTGTCTTTTCCTTCGGAATGGTAATTTTCCATTTCTTCTCTTTCCTGCATGAGAAAAGTCAGTAGTTAACTAAATGGCAATAATCAATAACTCCCTAGTTTTCCCTATAATTCTTTGATATATTACCATCTTAGAATATAAAGGAGATATGATTAAGGAAAAAGATAAGGAAATATATGTCAAATCCATACCCTTCCCATAGCTCAACACACTCCCCTACTTACCCTTTCTCATGCCCTCATGAAAACCATGTAATTTGCATGCAAAGCAGTCAAAGAATAGGCTGGAGAGGGGTTTTCATGAAGTGGTCTAAAACCATGACTTTTAGCTAAAACTTCAAATATGGGCCCTGTCTGCCCATCAGTCAATTCATATATGGCTTTATAACCTTCTACATTATACCAGATAATAGGGCTTTGAAACCTACAACCTAGCCAATACAGGCCTTCCCTCAAGATGAGGTTACTATAGGTAACCAGGTGATCTACAACTAATTTAAAATTTTTGTAGTTGAATGGCTTTCTATCCTAGATATTCCGATTGGAAGTCTTCCAACTGAATTTAGTTGCTGCCAAGGAATTGTCTTTGATAGAGAGGAAATATTCTATCTCTTTCTAGACAATTCCTTTGTGGATAAGTCCCAAGGTTTAGATTACTCCCTCCTTTTGCATTAGACTTTTATGTTTAGCCAATAGCTGTAATGGGTTTTTCAGTTCACCCCTGACCTAAAGGTCTAACCCATTTTCTTGCCTCTGAAAAGTGTTATGGGCTTTGAGCCACTTCAAATGGTTAACAGTAAATTAAATGAATGCTTGGAACTATATATCACCCACAAAAGGACTGGGATTCTTTTCCATTTTTTCTTCCAATATAAAATTATGTAAATAAAAGTCACTGAGTAATCGTTGAACTTTTAATCCATGGTGTTTACAACAGTTTATAAAATCCTCAACAATTTTTAGTTCTATAGGTTTCCCTGCCCTAACAGCCTTAATATTTAACTATAAATACCTCTCTAACAAAAATAAAGCATAGTTTTTGGCAGGGGACCTACATGTTAAATCATATGTATATAAGGAACAGAGAACATCCATTTGACACATAACTATTTTCAGTCTGTTCTTTATCTCTTTAGCTCTTTCTTTTGCCCTCCGATATTTATCGAAGGCTTCATTTTTTTATGCATTGATATCCTTTAATTGTTGCTATAATTCTTGGTATTTCTGCTGAGGAACAGTCTCTTCCTCAAGCTTCCCTATAGTGAGCTGAGCCTATGCCAGGTCCTCTTGAAGTTTTGTCATATCGGGGTTATTGCCTATCAAAACATCTTTGGGTTGAAGATCTATCTCGGTACTCTTATTACAAGACTGAGTGCCTATAGTCTGCATCCCTTTATCATGGAATGGAATGTGTGAGGTCTGCATTGCATGATGTTCCTTTCACGGCCTCTTAATTTCACTTTTCTTCTTCTTGGGAGGAACAACTATTTCCGTAATTTTTTATATTCTTTCTGGACTCGATTGCTCAGTTGGGTTTTGCTCTTCAAGGGTCGTGCCTTTGCCTGGCTAGATTCCATTTCCTCTATTTGGAACATCTCTTCAGTGTTCACATTATCATTACTAGGTTCCTCTTGAGAGGTCCCTAGTTAGTTTGTCCACTTCCTGAGTGGCTTCTACTCCTACTTCTACTTCATCATTTATTTCCTCTGATATACTCTTGCTATGGGCAAAGTTTTCTTGTGATTGCTCCGCTTCAATATTAAGGTTGAGCGGACTTTGGGGCTGAATGTATTCACTCATATTGGCCAAAATCTGGGCCAATTTGTCCTCCTGTAATGGGTTTTGTGGTGGACTTTCATTGGGGGTTAAGGGAAGTTCCTCTTCCTCCCTCTCTTCTTCACTAGTATGCTCTGTTTCTTCCTCCAATTTTGATTCTTGGTTGTCTCTTCCTTCCAGCTGTAAGAGTTGATCATTTTTAGAGCTATGTAATTCTAAGGGTTGGCTACTATTACCCTGGAGGTTCTCAAATGTTACCCTACTTATTCTTAATTTGGAAGGGTGTCTATATTTTTGTGGTCTTCTTGCTATGCCGGTGATTCTTTTTCTTTTTGGGGCAGGTAAGGCTAATCCCCCGTCTATAGAAAACACCAATTCTTCCCAACTGGTTTGTTGTTGAGCAAGGCTATAACTTACTATTAATTGAATTAAACAATGGTGGCTCACTACAGTATCTATATGGTGGGATTTTTTTATGCTCTGAGCAGCATCATCTAGCAAAAATTTAAATATGCAGGAAAATTTACAGTACATTTATATTTTAGTACTGCTAGTAATTTGAGGTGGCATGATCTTACCACATCCTTTCTCCCGTCGCATGTAATGTAGCTCTGCACTACTCTAGCGAGATTCGTCCATGGTTCTCCCAGAGATGAAGGCTGGACTCGTTTTCCTTTGATAACCAGGTTCTGTCCCTCATCCCGAAAGGTGGCCATGGCATCTTGAAGTCTCAATTACTTATGTGTCCATATGGATTCGACTTATGTAGTCCAAAAACCTCCGCAATTACAGTATCTATCACTATTATTCGTCTTCCTCTTACTATGGAATGATCATCCTGAAAATGTTGCAAAAATTTGATAGCCACGGTTTCATGGGGTTGTTGTAGTTGTGTAAAATATGTGATCCATCCAGCTCTTATCAAAATTTCTTGCGCAACATCGGAAACTGCTAGTACTTGTACTGATCGACCTCCCATTTCGTCTAAGTTCAGCACACTGTTATTTTTACATAACAATACACAAAGATAACAATGGAACAACAAACTATGCATATCAGATAATACCCTTTTTTTAACATCAATACCATTAAAACTTGCTATTTAGGGATCTAATGCAAACTAGTACATCCAAATAGAAGACTGACACATATGCAGGAGTATTTTGGAAGTCACCTACGCCCCCCTGAAATATGATAGGTCGTCCTCGACCGGTTAAATGGAGGAGCACCGTATTTGTCGGTAATCATACAGTATAAAAAGGGAAACATGTACATATTTATTACAAGATCACAAAAGGTATCGAGTTGTTGAAATCGAGGCTTAAGATGAAAATTGTGAATAGATATGGAGATGCTATCGAGTGACGCGAAAAAGGGAAAAGGAAAGATGACGTAGGTAAAATGCTTATGCGGTCATTATTCCACTTAAACCATTATGATTGATTTTTTTAAACAATATTTCATGCATAAAAGTTTCAAAGGGAATTGGGAACATAATCTCTTTTGAAATAAAGATACATATATAAGAAAAGGGTTTATAGTTACTATTGATGTTGAAAAATATGACTCCAATACCTTCAGCAGAGCTCTGTTGCCCACATGTGTTTATAACCTTGACAAAATTGCTTTTTCACCCTTTGGAACCATAATCCTTTTGTATGCCTGGAAAGTGCCTTGTGGTGTCAGAATGAAGGTGATTGTGCTGGCTTGGTAACCAGATGAATCACAATGCCATTCACTGGGAAGGAGTGAAAGGTGGACATGTCGGGTCCTGATGAGACATCCCGTTCCAAGGAATTTTATTTTTCTGATGTGTCCATTGGATCATATCCCTGGTGTGGTGGCGATAGTGGGAATGCCACTTCACTGCTCCCTTATGATCATGGTAGGTTGGCTCCTGATGAGACCCCCTATCCTCCATCTGACAAGTCATAGAATTGTTAGTAATCATATACATATATTTTTTTTCTTTCTTTTCCTTTTCTTTTATATGGCACTTCCTATTTATATATAGAGGATGGCTCAACACTCTTTAAAATTAGGGATGGTGGAAGAAGTCTGAACATCTCAATAGAAGAAAATATGCCCTTATTCTTATTCAATAATAATAATCAAAGAGAATTACGAGAATTAGGGAAGAACCAACATGATAAAAATAATCAATCAATTTGAGTTTTAGTGAAAATAAGGACAACAAAGTGATATAGATAGTTGTGTCCTTTCCTTTTCCTTATCAATACAAAGAAATCTCATTAAAGATGATATTTTTTCTTTGATTTTCTTATTTCAGTAACCTCTAATTTTTGTGTCCTTGCATAAATTTGTATATTTTCCTTGAAAGGATCATGGAGTGAAACATTATTCACAAAAACTCTAAAAAAAATGCACTCAAAAAGTGTTGTTCCGTAGATGGAACAACTGTTGTTCCTTAAGAGGAACAACAAAAAGACAGTTGCATGCAAAACTGCAATTACTTTAAGAGGAATGGAAAAAAAGAAAAAAATTGCACGCGAAACTGTTGTTCCTTAAGAGGAACAACAAGTAAAACATATGCAAAATAAAGTGTTGATCCTTTGGTAGTGCAACCTTAAAACACTCCAAATCGAAACTGTTGTTCCTTAGAAAGAATGACAGAAAAGGAAAGAAAAAAAAATATTGAAATTGTTGTTCCTTTAAAAGGAATAAAACTCTTCCTTAAGAGGAACAATGCAAATGTAAAAAGGCGATATTGATGTTCCTTAACTGGGATGGTTGTTGTTCCTTAAGAGGAACAACATCGGTTCCTTAAATGGAACAACAAAAATAAAATACACGTGGATTGTTGTTCCTTAAGAGGAACAACAAATATAAGAGCACGCAAGGCTGCTATTCCTTAAGAGGAACGACTGATGTTCTTTAAGAGGAACAACAATGGTTCCTTAGGTGGAACAGCAAAAATATGAACACACAGGGTTGTTGTTCCTTAAGAGGAACGACCACTATTCCTTAATAGGAACAACATTTGTTCCCTAAGAGGAACAACAAAAATAGAAACACGCCAAGTTGTTGTTCCTTAAGAGGAATGACTGCTATTCCTTAAGAGGAACAATGAAAATACAAATACGCAGAAGTGATGTTCCTTAAGAGGAATGGCTGATGTTCCTTAAGAGGAACATTGAAAATAAAAGCACGCAGAAGTGTTGTTCCTTAAGAGGAACAGTGAAAATAAAAACACACAGAAGTGTTGTTCCTTAAGAGGAACGACTGCTATTCCTGAAGAGGAACAACAACTGTTCCTTAAGAGGAACAACAACTGTTCCTTAAGAGGAACAACTAAAATAGAAACATGTGAAGTGTTCTTCCTTAAGAGGAATGGTTGTTGTTCCTAAAGAGGAACAACAACTATTCCTTAAGAGGAACAACGAAAATAAAAACACGCAGAAGTGTTGTTCCTTAAGAGGAATGGCTGTTGCTCCTTAAGAGGAACAACGAAAATAAAAACACACAGAAGTGTTGTTCCTTAAGAGGAACAATTGTTGTTCCTTAAGAGGAATGGCTATTGTCCCTTAAGAGGAACAATGAAAATAAAAACACACAGAAGTGATGTTCCTCAAGAGGAATGGATACTGTTCCTTAAGAGGAACAACAGTTGTTCCTTAAGAGGAACAACGAAAATACAAGCATGCAGAAGTGTTGTTCCTTAAGAGGAACAACAACTGTTCCTTACGAAGAACAACGAAAATACAAACACGCAAAAGTATTGTTCCTTAAGAGGAACGGTTGTTGTTCCTTATGAGGAACAATGGCTATTCCTTAAGAGGAGCAACATGAAAATTAAATAAAGAAACCTCTGTTGTTCCTTAAATGGAACAACACTAAAATATGTAAAAAAAAATAAATTATAAAAGAAAAATTAAAGAGAAAAATTTATATATAAAATTTAAAAACAAAGGAATTGTTCAGTGAATTAATGCTGAGGAGGGGTTATCTTCCTCAACAAGAATTTGCATAGTGGAATCTTCCCGTAATTGCTGGTAAAAGGATTCCCTGGTAAGCGGTTTATGATAAAGTCGCACTCGATGACCATTCACTTTGAAAGAATGTCTAGATCCATCAATGGTAGTCAATGTAATGGTGTTGTTGTCATGCACTTTTTGTATCTCATAAGGTCCAAGCCATCATGTCTGGAGTTTTCCGGGGAAATCCTAGAACCTAGAATCGTATAGGAGTGCCCAATCTCCTTCATGGAAGATTTTCTTTCTAATAAGGGTGTCATGCCATTTTTCTCTCTGTTGTTGAATCAATGCAGTGTGTTGAAGAGCTGAGAGCCTGATTTTCATCTAACTCATTGATTTGTTGTAACCTATTGGTCTAGGCCTCGTTTAAATTCAAGCCCACCTCCTGTGTTGTTCTTAATGTTTGAATTTCAAATTCGATTGGAAAGATGGGTTCTTTTCCAAATACTAATTGATATGGTGAATACTCAGTGGTGTTCTCCACATTGTGTGGTATGCCCACAAGTCTTTTGACAATCTTAAAACCCAGTCACGTCTGTGTGATGCAATTGTTTTTGTAAGTATTTCCTTAATCACCTTATTAGTGCTTTCTACTTGGTCATTTGCTTGTGGGTGGTATGGAGTTGTAATTTTGTGCAGAATGTGGTAATTTTTAATGTTGCAGCAATCTTATTACCTACAAATTACGGTCCTCCATCTGTATTTATGTCCCTTGGGAGGCCACATCGCACAAATAATTGGAAAAGAAAATGTATTACTAAATCTTCTCTAGCTCTTGGCAGTGCCTCTGCTTCAACCAATTTGGTAACATACTTTGTTGCAACCAGTATGTATGTTTTCTGATTTGATGATGGGTTAATAGGACCAATAAAATCGAGCACCCATCGCTCAAATGGCTCGATTACTAATTGTAGGTTCGAAGGCATTTCATCAAATTGTCCAGGGCGTCCTACCCTCTGGCAACTGTCACTGGTTTGAAAAAACTTTTTAGCATCTTTAAAGATAGTGGGCCAGTAATAGCCTGTTTGTAAAAATTTGTGACCGATCCTGCGGTCTGCAAAATGTCCGCCACACGACCCATCATGGCAGGCATTCAGAATTTCCAATACTTCATCTTCTCGGACACATCTTCTTATGTGCATATCTGCCCTTGTATAAAATAAGTAGCCCCCATTCCAAGAGAATTAGGTACTGCGCTGCACTATCTATTTTCATTCATTAGACATTAGATACTTGGGCAATTTGCCTATTGCTAAATAATTTGCAACGTCGACATACCATGGTGTTTTGACAGTAACAGAAAACAAATTTTCATCGGGAAATTAATATTCGACTACTGCTGCATCCATTGGCTTTGGCATTCGTGAGAGAAAATCAACTACAGGATTCTCTTTTCCAGGTCGATCCTTAATTGTGATATCAAATTCCTGAAAGGGAATCAACCATCTTGTCACTCTTCCATTTGTAATAGGTTTACTTGCTAAATATTTTTATGGCAGAGTGATTTGTATATAAAACTACAAGATACCAAGTTATTTAATGTATAAATTGATTTATAGCATATATTACAGCTAAAAATTCTTTTTTCAGTCACATTATAGTTTAATTCAGCAGGAGATATATTTTTGCTGATATAATAAATTGCATATGGCTTTTTATCTTCTTCCTACCCAAGAACTGCTCCAATTGTTGTGTCTGAAGAATCAGATGAAATTTGGAATGACAAATCCCAATTTGGACCCCTTAGCACTGGGGATGTTGATACCAACGTTTTAGATCCTCAAAAGCACGATCACACATATCTGTCCAAATAAAATCAATATTCCCTGTTAGTGCATATAAAGGTGCAGCGATTTCTGAAAAATTCTTTATAAATCTTCTATAATAACCAGAAAATCCTTGAAAACTGTGTACCTCTGTTTGTGTGGTAGGAGTAGGTATTAACAAAATTATATGAATTTTAGCCAGATCTACCTGTATTCCAGATACTGAGATATAATGACCTAAGATGAGTCCCTCAATCATCATCATATCAAACTTTTCATAGCTTAAACAGAGCCTGGTGGCAATGCATCTTTGCAATACTTTTTCTAATGTTTGTAATGCTGGCTCAAAATCATCCCCATAAGGTTTGAAGTCATCCATATATACTTCGAGCCCTTCATTTATTAAATCTGAAAAAATGTTGAGTATGACCCTATGAAAGGTGGCAAGGGCATTGCATAGCCCAAAGGGTAAGACCCTGTAAGAAAATGTTGCCCAAGGACAGGTAAAAGTAGTTTTATCCTAATCTACAGGGGCAATCTGAATCAATTGTATCCATTGAAGCCATCTAGGAAAGAAAAGAATGTCTTTCCTGCTAATGTGTCTAATACTTGATCAATGAATGGAAGGGGGAAGTGGTCTTTCTAGGTTTCTTTGTTCAATTCTTTGTAGTTTACACATATCCGCCACTTTCCATTCTTCTTTGGCACCACTACTAGTGGAGAGACCCACTTGCTATTAGATATTAGGTAAATGAAGTTTATATCTAAAAGTTTTTATAATTCAGCTTTCATAATATCCTTAAGATGAGAGTTTAATCTCTGTTGGGGTTGGCGAACAGGTCTATCATCCTTTTTTGTATAGATGTGGTGCATACACAACTAGGGTACAATTCCTTTCATGTCCAGGTAATACCATGCAAAAGCTTCCTTATATTTTCTTAGTAGTTGGACCAGCTTTTCTTCTTGTTTAGTAGTCAGGTTTTTGTTAACGTTAAAAGTTTTTCCTGGCTCAATTTCTATAGTTTTGCTATTGTAAACAGAGGTGGTAGGTATTGATTGATCATGAGCGTCTTTCAGGGGATATTCTTCTACTTCATTATCAAATGATACCTTGATCATGTGACATGGTAGATGGGATCTATTTTCTGGTTGGTTAATGAATTTGTTAATGGTGTCATCCTCTGTTTGGTCTTTAAATTTGAGGGCATCTTCTATGGTTAATGATGATCTAATGTTTTTAGTCAGGTATGATACAGGTTGTTTTTTTGTTTTGATTATTGTTAAGCTTGGCTAGGCTAGAGGGTATAAGGCTAAATTCTTGACATTACTCCCTCGTGCTATAGTCATGATGCCTTGTCGACAGCGAATGTAAGCATCAACAATTTCCAACCAAGGTCTACCTAAAATTAAGTGATGTCTGTTATAGACATATTTGGGAACTGCAACCCCAACCACATATGTCGATAAACCAAGGGCTCTTAAACCCCTAAAATTTTTGTTTCACACCTTAAAGGATCATGGTCAACTGATTACATCATTTCCCAGAAGTTCCACCTGAAAAACCACTCAGAACTGGCCAAAACTGGACCATATAGATTACTCCATGCTAAGGGTGGGATGCATACTAACTATAACACTGGCCAGGTGCGATGCATACTAAAAGATCCTTTTGTGAGGTGCGATGGGTGAGAGAAGAAAAATGGCAGAGACAGTTTGCTGAGTGGAAACCCAGAGAATCTTCTAGAAACTTCTCATATGACACTTGCCTCTCTGAATTCACCTAGGGATGAGTAAGAGATCATGAAAGCTATAAGTGGAACCAAGAACTATCAGTGAAATGACACTAATCAAAAAACCAAAAGCTGACTCATCCCTCTGCAAATATCTATAAATGGATCTCTCATCCCAAAGATCCTGGGGGCTGGAATTTTGTAATTTGTAAGGAAGTGCTATTGGTTTCTCTTTGAGACATTGTATTGTTGGGTGATCTTGCTTTTCATGAGGTGAAGAGGGCTTTCATGCTGGGAGGATGATACTGGATCAGATAGTTGGGTTGTAATCCTCTGTTCTACTTCTACTATCAATAAAGTTATTTGAGTTTTCCTCCATATACTTGTGTACTTGTGAATCTTGTATTTGTGAATGCAATTGTATTATTAATGTACTTTTGATTCTACATTGTTTATGGTATTATAGATCTCTATGATTTGATGGTCTTTTGTTGCTTTCTCTCTACAAGTGTTCTCTAAAGCGGGACAAGTGAGAAAGAAGTGGCAAGCTCTATCAAAGGAGAGAGGAAACAAGCAAGGAGCCAAGTGAAAGATTAAGGTTGGTGCTCTCCGCTTCTCTCTTATCTATCATACATAAAGGAAAACACAAGTTACTTTGAATTGTTTGTTTCTAAGATAGCTACCCGTCTTAGTGGGACTAGCAGATCAAAAAGACACTAGTTTTCCCGAAAACAAAATGGCAACTCCACTGGGGAGCAAATATTTTGTTTGTTTGTTACTATTGTTTGCTTTATAAACTACAGACGAAGCCTGAAGTCAAGCTAGCTAGGCCTCGAACTGCACTTGCTATGAAAGTGCAAATTAGATCAACGCTGCTTCAGTGAATCTCCAGGTTGGTTTATGAACTGAACATCTGACTTGCAAACATCCTAAGTGCCCTGGTGGTAGCTCAATAACCTCATAAGATCATACCCCTATACTTTGTTATTACTGTCCATCATAAGCTCAGTCTAAATCACTGAACTTAGTTGCAAATTGTGAGTGAAAACCAGGCTCAGTTTCGTTCCCTAGTCCATCGCACTGTCTCTAACTAGCAGTTTGGATGCATCGCACCTCCCATGTGTTGTAGGTGAGATGCATCCATGTTTCCCTTAAGGATAGGTGCAATGATTGAATGAAACTGTTTCCCTCTTTGGAATTTGGTTTTCTCTTCATTATTTTCAGCTCTATTTAGTAGTTTTGCTACCTATGATCAGTATATCATTGTTGAAGCATTCTTCCTTTACATTATTTAGCCTCCATTGATCAGGAGTTGTGAATGTTTTTTTTATGTATTTTTCATCATTTATAGTCCTCCTTTGTAAATAGTAGCCTAATCAAACTATCGTCTTTTGATTCAAAAGTCTCACAACTGTCATTGTGAGTCAAAAAGAACATTGTCGTAAAGTCTTCCTCTTCTAAATAGTTGATTGTACTTTTTCAATTGTATTTGATTTGAATCATCAATATTTGAAGTGTCGAAAGAAGTTTTCCATTCGAAATTGAAAGCTTCTTCTTAGTCTTCCTTTCATTTTGAAAATAAATCGCTAAAGTGCCACTTTGAAGAAAAGTAGTTCAGATCTGTACTTAGTTTTATTTTTGGCATCCTCACATTAAGGAAATGGAAAAAACAAATATATGCATATGCATTTGCGTTTAGACTGCATGCGGAAATTAATTTAGGAAAAGTGCATTCAGTGTCTGCTCTCTGCTCTCTGTTGAAAGAATCGTACTCTTCTTTCCTTAGTAGCTAGGATTTTCATTGCTAAAAGAAAACAAGCCACTGTTTATTATTTTAGATTGCATATTTAGGAATTTTACATCTACGTCACACGGTCAACCTTGAAAGGAAAACTTCTTAAAAAAGATCAACTATAAAATAAACCTCAATGAACCTAAAAACGCTTTCGAACCTAATGCACAACATCTAGAAGTCTAGGCTAGAGATGTATTCCGGCGTCGTAAAACCTGGTAACTATCGTTTTCATTGAAGGTTGGGTGATTCCTCCTCTTTGATACGACAAGTGCCAGTGTGGACTTGTGCTCCCCGTACCGTCGAGTATATATTGGGAGACCACAATAGGTTGATATCCGTTATCCTTAGGAAGTCATGTCTACCGCCCTATCGATCACAATGCACTGAATACAACATTCGGGAAGATTGACTGTCATATGTAAAGTCCTTGGTAATTTCCTTTAATTTACCACCAAGGTGTATATTGCAGTTTCACGATTGGTTTGGTAATCCCCCTATCTAGATTTCCAAAGTAGTCACTTTCGTTCCTTTTTGACTCTTTAAAAGAAAAGGTCTATCTGAGCACTTGTCACTTCAGGCTCATTAAAAATCGAAGGTGACTAGAGTCATCTTTAGATTTTTCTCGACTCTTAAAAATTGAAAAAGCAAAGTTGTGTCAAAGCGTCATAAAATTTATTTAATTCCGAATAACATCCCTATTACCTCATTGATCTTAGGTTGAGATAATGGAGTCCACCAATAAAGGATTTCCACTGGGGGGAATCCTTGTCCTTTCTCTTCTTGGGGAGATATTGGTGCTCAATACATGGCTACATTGTCCCTTCCAGGAATCACGATTGGCCTACTGGTATTGATATTCTCAACCTCTCTCATTCAAAACACTGTAATTCTTCAGCAATCGAATCAGCAACCAGATGATACTGGAATTTCTCCCTCACCTTCTGCTTCATTTGTTTCTCCCTCTCCTTCTTCCTCTTCGCTTGATGAAACTAGTGATACTAAAAACCAAGTAACTAAGAAGAAGAAGAAAGGGAAGGAGAAGAAGAAGAAGAAGCCAGACAAGCAAGGGGGCAACCATGCATCGTCTAGCGAAAATCTGCACACCGCACCTTCCAAACCCAAATCTCCATGCATAATTTGTAAAGGAAACCACTTTAATCGAGATTGTCCTCGTTTTCCGTGGATCTTGAGAGACTGGTCTCCCCGCTTGCACCATCCGGTGTCATCAACCTCTGTCGATCATGTTGATAACTCACCATCAACTAGTGGAAGTGAAGTCAATGGACAAAAGGAAGATCTATATTTCCTTGTAGGTTGTGTGAAGGAAATCATGCCCTCCACCATTATCCTTTTCTAGACGAAGCTAAAAGTGTCTTGGATAACTGTCCTACTTCACCGCAGCAACTTCCCCCTAGATACAAGAAACTCTTGCCAAGTCCATCGCTAGTTGAAAATCCGACTGACATACCTCTGTTGTCAGTTGAAACACCTATCATTGAAGATAAACCCTCTGAGTCCATACCGGACCAAAGTCAACCAATCGAGACAGCAGTCGACCCAGTCTTGCCTTCATAAGGACCACCTTCAGATGATACAGTCTCTAAAGAGAATGAGAATGACACCGTTCAGATTATTTTTGTTAACATAGAGTCTGATGAACATGGGGGAAATCTACCCCTTCCTTTACCATAGGAGGGAAGTTCCCCATTTCAAGATATTCATCTAGCCATTTATTCGGTCCCCCCTCCAAGCAATCTAGTCATTTGCTTTGATTGGAATCTACTAGCGGGAACCCTCCTTCCATCTAATGCACCATTCCGAGTCATAGCACAAGTTTACAAAATGATCATGTCTGTAACTATCATAGATAAAGGAAGGGGCTTCCGTGAGTATCCTTTCCTCAACTGCTTGGAAATCACTTGATTCGTCATCGCTTCTGCCTGAGAATCGAAATTTGTCAGGCTTCAACAAAGGAACCAATTGACCGTTAGGGATCCTTCCAAATTTTCCTATAACTTTGAGAAGGAAAATCGTTCACTTGAATGTGATGGTAGTCCAAGGGCCACTAGATTACAATCTACTCCTTGGGCGTGACTACGTTTACAACATGGGAGCTATGGTTTCCTCACTCTTTCGGGTGATGTGTTTCCCGTGTGAAGGCAGAATGGTGCAGCTTGTCAACCAGCTTTCATTTCCCAGTTCAAACACGGCTACGAGTCAAACACCATCCCTAAATGGTATGTTTGCACAAGGAATGTCTCTTCAACCTCCAGTTCATCCACCTAATTACCACGAGTGATTCGGTGAATGTGACGAAGCTTAGGGGGCATGCACCCTGGTCTACTTCCGTAGGCGAACCTAGATGAAAAACAAATTTCCTTGTAGGTTATATGACCAATCTGAAACCCCATTTCCATGTAGGATATGGGATCAGTCTAGAACAGGATCTCCTCACACATTATGTAATTGGAAGCTCACACCATTCACATTCGTCTATTTCAATGGACAGATCTGAGGAAGTGTTTTGTCTGCTTCACAGATGAGATGATCCTTCTTAAAGGCAGGAACTTCCATAAGGTAACTGGAAATTCTCATTTTCTCAACACCTAGGGGCATGCAAACCTTTTTTACACAAGTGAAGAGCGACCAGCATAACTCTAACCTCGTAGTATTTTACCCTAACTTTTAGTTCAACTTCTTAGGTTAGGTGAATGGAAGCTCACACCATTCACTTTTGTTGGCGGTCCCAGCAAAGCAAAGTAAATGTTTTTTTCTAAACTATCCTACTTAACCTCAGTAATTCATTAACTCTTAGTGTAGTTAGTTCTATAGTTGGTCGTTTCTATCCTGCATACAAAAGGCAATGAACAAAGTTTCGCATGGGGCAAGCTCACTAAAAAATGAACCTACTGATAAGAGACATCTTTAAAAGACGACTGACATGAGCAATGTTACCGTAGGGTTCAAGCTCGTTAAAAATTAAACCTGCCACTGAGCATAGTTTCTAAAGATTTAAGCTCATTAAAAAATGAATCCACCCTCGGTAAATAACCTTTGTGATCGCATTGTTATCAGCCTTTTGAGCCTTTGTCATGTTCTCACCGTCACCTCCACTCTTTTAGCCGATCATACGCCTAAAATTGATTGTTTACCCTTTTGAGGAACAACTGCGATGAGTGATTCTATTAGCCACCCTTGTTACACTGCCGTGCTTGAGAAGTTCCAAACTTACTTGGAACCAGTTGCTACCTGAAAACATCACTCGTTCCTCAAAAAACGAGTCTCTTTTAAGCTCTTTTAGACTCGTAAAATATGAAAAGATTGTCGAGTTACTGGCCTTTCCAGCACGTTAAAGTAAAGGGAAGCACCATCCCTCCTCTACCTTTTAATCTTTTTAGACCTGAGGGATCATTACATAAAAAGATCGAGCGCTTGTCTTTTTCGGCTCGCTAAAGCTATCGAAAATTCATCCCTTTCGTACTATTTTATAAATTTTTGGACTTAAGGGATTACGCCACGAAAGAGGACCACTAGAGTTTCCTTTTCATCTCTTTTCAAAATCTCTAAACATGGAAAGGACTGAGTTATCTTTGTTATTAAACTCGTTAAAACAATAGTGACAAACGTGTCCTTCTGGACAAGAGCGAGTTTCACTATCGCTAGGCACGCTAAAACATAGCGACAGGTTTTCCCGAAGGGCAAATTATAGAACAAGAATATGTTATCCTCCTCAATCTTGAAAAAAATAAAGAGGTACCGATCAACAATGACTAGGGAAAAAGGGAAGAAAACTTGAAGAACTTCATTGGTAGCAGGTGGCTCTTGAACATGACACTTTCACTCTATCACCATGATTGAGTCGAGTTGGGTTATTCCATTGACCATCACCATTGGTTCTCCATACCATCCATGGGGTTAATGCTACCGATCCATCTCAATGTCACTGATATTTTCAAGAGAAGTCATTCAGAGAATTCACCAACCTAGCTAACGCCTCATCCACTACAATGCCTTCACTCTCCATTTTTCATGACCGCCATTCATGAAACGTGTATCATCAGATCGTTTTCACCTCCAGAAAATCATTTGGTTCGTTTTATGTCGTAGATGTGGGATTCATTAAGGCTCTCCTACGATGGGTCACTTCTTGTCGACATCGGCTCATTATCCAAGAATTTGACTTAGGAACAACCCTTTCAGTACTTTGAAGCTTGCGTGCCTCAATGGCAAGTTTCTCACTTCCAGCGACAGGTTTACATCAATGGCCTTCGACTGAAATATTTTGCGTGGTGTTCGACATTAGATCCTATATTCACACCATGTGAATTGTACTGTAGTACCTTTAGGGTCATTATCATCCTCAGTGATTCCTCTCACGCCTGTTAACAGCTTACATCATTGGGTAGTAATCAGGGGATGTCTTTCCATGTTCGACTTCATAACGTCTTTTCACATGGATCGACTTGTACATCGGGCGAAGATTGAATGAGCTTGAAGACCTCGAATCTAGTTTCATCCATCCAAGCTACGATATATTCAGGAAAATAAAGACATCAGATGTCTTCCATAGCTACACAGATGATCATCCAAGCTAAGGGATGATGACTCTACAAGAATCACCAGTCTGCAACATAGACAGTTGTTTATTTTATGTACATGAAAATGAATTTATAAAGTTGAGCATGGGAATTCCCGCCTCAGCTAGATCATGAAATAATATGAAGATAATGTATTGTATTGTATTTTACACAGGTCATCTTCCAGTTCGAAAAACCTCGGATCCTCATGATAAAGCATTTCACCTGACATCAGAAGATTTACGACCTCATGCTTTAGGGGGCAACTGTTATAGACATATTTGGGCACTGCAACCCCAATCACATATATCGATAAACCAAGGGATCTTAAACCCCTAAAAGTGTTGTTTCACACCCTAAAGGATCATGGTCAATTGATTACATCATTTCCCAGAAGTTCCACTTGAAAAACCACTCAGAACTGGCCAAAATTAGACCATACAGACTGCTCCATGATAAGGGTGCGATGCATATTGACTGTAACACTGGCCAGGTGTGATGCATACTCAAAGAGCCTTGTAGACAAATGGAAGAGACAATTTGCTAAGTGGAAACCCAGAGAATATTTTAGAAACTTCTCATATGACACTTGCCTCTCTGAATTTTCCCAGGGATGAGTAAGAGATCATGAAATCTTCAAGTGGAACCAAGAACTATTAGTGAAATGACACTAATCAAAAACCCAAAAGCTGACTCACCCCTCTGCAAATTTCTATAAATGGATCCCTCATCCCAGAGATCCTGGGGGCTGGAATTTTGTAATTTGTAAGGAAGTGCTGTTGGTTTCTCTTTGAGACATTGTATTGTTGGGTGATCTTGCTTTTCATGAGGTGAAGAGGGATTTCATGCTGGGAGGATGATGCTGGATCAGACAGTTGGGTTGTAATCCTCTCTTCTACTTCTACTATCAATAAAGTTATTTGGGATTTCCTCCATATACTTGTGTACTTGTGAATCTTGTATTTGTGAATGCAATTGTATGATTAATGTACTTCTGATTCTACATTGTTTATGGTATTATAGAGGAGTGGCAAGCTCTATTAAAGGAGAGAGGAAACAAGGAAGTAGCCAAGCAAAAGATTAAGGTTGGTGCTCTCTGCTTCTCTCTTATCTATCATACATAAAGGAAAACACAAGTTACTTTGAATTGTTTGTTTCTAAGATAACTACCCGTCTTAGTGGGACTAGCAGATCAAATAGACACTAGTTTTTCTAGAAACAATGTCCATCTAGTCGGTTTTTAGGATTGATGATAAGGAAGTCTACAGGGTACTCCCAGGAGTCTACAAATACCATTACATCATGTAATGTGCCTTCTAGTCTGACTATTGATCGGTCAGCCAACTCCAATAAGGTTGTGGTTGGGTTTAATGATGTAATGCCAAGCTTTTGAAAAGTGGTGGTTGTTAGAATATTGGTTGCAGCTCCTAAATCAACTAAGGTATTTGGGAAGGAACATCCATTGATTTTCACCATGACTATAGGATTCCCTAGGTCTTCATATTTTATAGGTGCTTCTCTTCCTGATAGTAAGTCAGACAGGGTATCGATTATTTGGACATTTGGATTAGTTGTTATTTTCCTCTTTTCCTTTTTTATACATAATTCTTTGAGGGTTTTTACGTAAATTCGGATGTCTTGGATAGCCTGGAGGAGTGGAATTTTTATACCCAAATTTTTTAGTTCTCCTAGAAGATCAAAATCAGGATGTTCTACTACGCGAGGTATGATCAATCGTTTTGGGAATGGTGGAGAAGGGGTGGTTTCTTGTTCATGAGTTTGTTGTCTAACCAAATTCTCTTCTTATGGTGTTTGTTCTAAAGGTAAAGAATTTTCAATTTAAACATTTTTATCTCCCTCTGATTCTATTATGCATCCAAATCTTAATTGAAGGTCGTTGCACTCCCTTAGCTCAATTTCTAGTTCTAGTCCTTCGATTATTTGTACAAATTTAACTGGTCTATTGTTGGGGTTCGGGTTGGGTTGGGCTCGAAGTTGTGGTCTTAAGTTGGTCTGTGGATTTTGTTCCAATGTATATGGTGTTGGCAATGTAGGTTAAGGGAGAGAAAATGTTCCAACTAGCTGATTCAAAGGTCTTTTCCAGTTTGACTGCCAGGTTTGACTCTGCGAGGTGGAGGGTGACCATTGTGTTTAATATGCATTATTTTTCCAAAATGGTGGACAGTAAGGAAAGTTCGGCCAATTGGTTTGATTTGGTGATTCTGATATGGGAAATGGTTGTTGTGACCAGCTGGGAAAAGGTGGTTGATTCTGCAACATTCCATTATATCGCTGAGCATTATACTAAGGAGACTGAAAAGAAGAGGATGGATCAACGATCATACCTATTCATCATGGCTGCCACTGGTGGCACTGATTTAGAAGGTAAACCGGTTTTGTTTCTTCTACTGCTTCTTTATAGACTACTTTCAATCCTAAGAGTGAGGGGCAGTTTTCTGTGGAGTGATCTTTCGTGCAGATGGCAGACTTGGACTGTATCCAGCAGGCACTCTTTATGGCTGTGTTTCTTTCTGCATCTAGGGCAGAATGTGACCAAATTTTGTTCCGCTTCTGCTTGCTTTTGTTTAGCTTGCATAGTTTCAAGTTGCGTTGTTAGAGTACCAAGAATATCAGTTTTGAAATCTTCTAGTAGATTGTTGATTTCTGCGTGGGTTATAAATCCATTGGAGATCTTGTTATCCCTTATGATCATGTCACGTTCTGCTGGCTTCAGTCTCGTGCTACCACTTGAACTCCTAATACACAAATGAATGATGTCAGTAAAATTTTATTGATATATGTCACCTTTACGGATAATGTTTAATGTTTCAATCCATTTTTCTTTCATCCCCTTAATTAATGTAGTTTTTAACACACTGTCAAGCAAGGGTAAAGATGCATAAGGATATCTCTGGAGATTATATTGAAAGCGTTCTACATATTCCTCCAGTGTTTCACTAGGTCTTGCTGTCATTTGAAATATTTCATCCTTTACTTCTATGGACCTACAATAATCCTAATATTTCTTTAGAAAAGCAATTTTCATCTAATCCCAATCATTTATAACACCTCTGCCTAAGCCCATAAACCATCGTAAAGCTTCTCCTTTTAATGTGGAGGGAAATAATTTTAGTTTTTTG